>PISX010006273.1:0-99285 GCA_004024625.1 Mellivora capensis
AAAACAAACATGCAGGAACTCTTTCTTTATGGTATTGATTTCTTTAAGGAAAGGATAGGTCTGATGAGGTTAGCTCCAAATACGGCACATGGCCCAGGAAGCAGTGAATGAGTAGCCATTTCTATCTCAGCAGCCCTGAGCTTTGTTCTGGGGGCTGTCAGCCAAAATGCCCTCTGTTCTGTTCATTCAGGCATCCAACACTTACTATGGGTATAGGCTTACTTTTGTCTTGTTTTGGGGTAGTTCCTACTCCCTGTAAAATCTTATTGTTATAGTGTCCCATCTGTGAAGTATGAGTTACTCTCATTAACTGGGGTCTCGTTTATGTTAACTTGTTGTGGACATTTTATTGGAGCCACTGAATAAATATACCCATAAGGAATTATGGCTAATTTGAGAGAACTAATCCAGAGTACTTCCAGTGTAGATTGCTGTGTCAACTACTACCCTACAGATTTTTGTATTAAGTACAGCACGGAGCAGATTTCATTTCCTTAGGGATAGGACTTCATTCCATGACTTCGGTCTCTCAGGACATTCCCCCACAAGCATAGCCCTTTGTATCTCTCTACACACATCAGTTCACTAGCTAGACACTCAGGTCTTTCCAATCCTGACCAGGGCTTTTCAACATGACCATTCACCCCTACTCCATCCTAACAAGGGTCCAGGTCCCTGACCATACCTCCCAACTAACTCTCTCTTGTGACCCAAACCACTTTTGGAGTTCTACTTCCAACTTAATTATCTGGGAAACAAACACAGTGTTTAGCTGCTGGTAGATAATGATGGTTTAAGAATGTGCTTCTCAAGTTTTATTATATGCAAAGGTCACTTAGGATGTTTATTTTTAAAAGGTAAATATCTAGGCTTTTGTCCACAGAGATTCTGATTCTGTAAATCTATTCCTCATTTTCTTTGTTGTTGACTTAAATCAAAATAATGGAATTATACAGTTTAAAAACTGAATAATATGGAGGTGCTCTACTTGCAATAATGCCAGTCTAGATTTAGAATGACCATATCACTGAGAATAGCTAGAAAAAAAAACTGGGCATATGTTAAAAAAAAGTTTGAAGTTTTCAGTGGAGAATTACAGAGCCAGATGTTGGAGGAGGGAAACTCAGAGAGGTGACTGGTCCCCAGAAGTATTTTGCTAATCCAGAGAGATAGCTAAAAGTTGTCAAACTTAGAACTTTTGTCAGGGTCATAGGGCTAGGAGGACAAAATTGGGATATAGCACCTACCAAAAAGGCTTTAAGATGGGAGCCGGAAAGAGTATACACAAGAGCATGACAGAGAGCTGCCAGGTTCAAACCACCTCAATCCTTGACTGGATGAAAATGATTGCTGACCAGTGTTGGAGGGCGGGGGATTTCCCCAGCACAGCCAAGTACCAGAGGCAAACAAAATATCCTTTCTGGAGGAAGATAGCATCATTTTAGGCTAAATTGACTTTATAGTTTTTAATTTACTATGTCCATCCTACAACAAGAAACAACCAGGCATATCTGAACAATACACATGAAAACTAAGAAAAATAATAATAGAAACAAAGCCACATGATATCCATATAATAAAATGATCAGATATAGAATTTATATCTAAGACACATGAGCTAACATGTTCAAGGAAGTCAAAGACAAACTTTCAAAGATAACCAAAATAGTCCTGAGAGGTTAGATGACTATTAAGGAAATTGAACCTATAATTTAAAATATTCCAAAAATAAAATGGAAAAATTTTATCACACATTTAAAATAAGACCAATCAACCCAGACACTTCCAATGAAGAGAAAAAGAGGTAACGTTTTCTAAGTCATTTTATGAGGCCAGCATTACCTCAATACCAAAATCAGCAAATCAGACAAAACAGTACCAAAAAATTTCACTCTAGAAAATAGATGCAAAATTTAAAAATAGATGTTAACAAAATATTAGCAAATTGAATCCAACAATAAATAAAGGATAATACATTCCAATGAAATTGGATTTGTTCCAGGAATGCCAAAATTAGTTTTGTCATTCTAAAATCAATTAATAGAATAAAAGAGGAAAGCCTTATGATTATTTCAACAAGTACAGGGGAAAAAGCATTTAACAAGTTCACTATCCTTTCATGATCAATAGCAACAAAACGCACATGTAAATCCTCTTAGCTACCCAAGAATAGAGGGAATCTTCTTTATTCTGATAAACAGTATCTAAAAATTGCAGCAAAATCATACTTAATGGGGAAGGTGTTGAAATTTTCTCCTTTGAGATTGGTAAGGAGATAAAAATGCTATTCTCACTGCTATTCTCACTTCTATTCAACATTGGTCTAGAGGTTCAAGCCAGTGTAATAGCAAGAAAGGGAAATAAAAGGTGAAATTATTTAAAATTGCCATTATTGAGGAGGAGAGAAGATGGTGGAGTAAGGGGACCCTGAGCTTGCTTCATCCTTCAAGCACATCTAGATAAATATCAAATCATTTTGTACACCCAAGAAATCTATTTGAGGACTAAGATAACAAACTGCACATCTACAGGTAGAAAAACCACCACCTCGTAGAAAGTAGAAGCTTTGGAGAGTTGATCTGGGGGAGAGAAGAGCTTCAGGTCCTGGGAATGGGAGGGAGCCCTGATCATGGAGAGAGGAGTGAGAAAGAAAAGAGAGAGAGAGAAAGAGTGAAAGCACTCACAGTGGATTGCACAAGAAAAACTCTTCCCTAAAACCACTGACTGGGAAAAGGAGAAAGAGTGACTACTACAGTTTTTATAAGGAGCAGAGCATAGCCTGAAATTTTGGAGATGTGAGCCATTGCCAGCATTGAGCCTGGCAGGCTTGGTTGTGCTCTGGTGGGGAAGAAGGGCAAAGACCTGGAATTGGACAGCACAGTTTAAGGATCCTCTGGGTCTCACAGGGAGAAGCAGTTCTGCTTGGAGAGCCTTAGAGAATGGTGGCATGACTTCTCTGGGAACAAAAGAACTGGTGGCACCAATATGCTGCCCTATTCACTGGCATAGGAACAAAGAGACCTGCTGAAGGCAGCAAACCTTGGTGCCAGCTGTCTTCTACACCTTACCATAAACGCCATAACACCATAAACTCCGAAGCACTGTGTGGTCACGTAACCAAATTCTGGGACAAACCAACACTGCCCACTTTCCCCCAGGGGACCAGTGCAGGTCCATGCCAAGGGCATCTCTAAAATTTGGAATTTTGAAACCCAGCCCCATGACCCAGATAAAACACAGGAGTACTGTGCCCCTGGCAGGTAGACAGTTCAGACATAGGCAGGATAAAGGCAGGGATCTGGGGGCAGCTGAGGACACAAGAGAGTTGATTGTTTCCTCTTCTGTGGGGGTTCTTGAAGACTGGGGGTCACAAACTCCCTTTTCCTGGGTCCAGAGAGCTGTGGGGCACAATTTCTCCCCACCCATCAGTGCTGACTGACTTCGCTGAACAAAATAGCTCCATCTGGTGGAGGCTGGAGCCACTTACACCAAGCCCCACACCCCTGCATCCTACAGGGCGTCTTCCTGAGAAGCAGGGCAGAGGTCCAATCCCCAGAAGACCAGCACAAACTCCTCCCCCACCAAGTCTACTGATCGTAGAGTGCAGTAAAGCTTCAGCTCTAGTGGAAATAGGATCTAAGTGTTGTTGTTATTGTTTTTGTTGTTTGATCTAGCTACTTTTAATAAGCAGATCTAGCTTCTCTTTTTTGGTGATGGTGAGGGGGAACCTTTTCTTAATATAGCCATTACTCTTAGGAGCAGCAATACAACAGGCTTTCTTAACAATCACACACACACACACACACACACACACACACACACACACACACAATAGTGACCTAGACAAAATGACAAGATGGAAGAATTCACCCCAAAAGAAAGAACAAGAAGAAGTCATGGCCAGGGAGTTAATCAATTTAATCAATTAATCAATTCATGCAAGTAAGATGTCTGAACCAGAATGTAAAAAAAAAAAATCATAATAATAATCATAAGGATACTAACTGGGCTTGAGAATAGCATAGAAGACACTAGAGAATCCCTTACGACAGAGGTAAAAAACTAAAATCTGGTCATAAAAAATGCTATAACTGAAATAGAATACTGAATGGATGTAGTGACAATGAGGATGGACAAAGCAGAGAAATGAATCAGTGATATAGAAGATAAAATTATGGAAAATAATGAAGCTGAAAAAAAAAAGGGAAAGGAAGGTATTGGATCATGAATGTAGACTTAGGGAAGTCAGTGACTCCTTGAAGCATAATAACATTCATATCTTGGGAATCCCAGAACAAGAAGAGAAAGAAAAAGAAGCAGACGTTTCATTTGAGCAGATTATAGCCGGAAACTTCCCTAATCTGGGGAAGGAAACACACACTGAAATCCAAGAAGCCCAGAGAACTCTCATTAAATTTAACAAAAGCTGGCTATCACCAAGATATATCATAGTTAAAATCACAAAATACACAGACAAGGAAAGAGTCCTGAAAGCAGTAAGGGAAAAAAGGTCCTTAACCTACAAGGGAAGACAGATCAGGTTTGCAGTAGATCTGTTCACAGAAGCTTAACTGGCCAGAAGAAAGTGGCATGATATATTCAACATGCTGAATGGAAAAAATATGCAGCCAAGAATATTTTATCCAGCAAGGCTGTCATTCAGAATAGAAGGAGAGATAAAGAGTTTCCCAGACAACAAAAACTAAAAGAGATCCTACCATGCATATTTTCAGACCAAAACACTATGAAACTTGAAGTCAACTATGAGAAAAAATTGGGAAGATCACAAATACATGGAGATTCAAGAACATCCTACTAAAGAACTAATGGTTTAAAAACCAGGAAATTAAAGAAGAAATAAAAGAAATACAAAGAAGCAAATGAAAATGAAAACATGACAGTCTAAAACCTTTGGGATGCAGCAAAGGCAGTCCTAAGAGGGAAGTATATTACAGTAAAGGCCTATCCTAAGAAGCAAGAAAAGCCTCAATATACAACCTAAACTTATACCTTAAAGACCTAGAAAAGAAACAACAAATAAAGCCTAAAGCCAGTAGGAGAAGGGAAATAAAGATTAGAGGAGAAATGAATGACATAGAAACAAACAAATGAGCACCAGTAGAGCAGATCAATGGAACTAAGAGCTGGTTCTTTAAAAGAATTAACAAAATTGATAAACCCCTAACCAGATTTATCAAAAAGAAAAGAGAAAGGACCCAAATAAGTAAAATAATGAATGAAAGAGATCACAACCAACACCACAGAAATACAAACAATTGTAAGAGAATATTATGAAAAATTATATGCCAACAAATTGGGCAATCTGTAAGAAATGGACAAATTCCTAGAAACATACAAACTACCAAAACTGAAACCAGAAGAAATAGAAATTTTGAACAGACCCATAACCAGCAAAGAAATTGAATCAAAATTTAAAATCCCACCCGCCCCATCTCCCAAAAAACAAAGGTCCAGGCCAGATGACTTCCTAGGCAAACTCTACTAGACATTTAAAGAAGAGTTAATAGTTATACTTCTCAAACTTTTCTAAATAATTGAAGTGGAAGGAAAACTTCCAAACTCATTCTATGAGCCCAGCATTACCTTGATTCCAAAACCAGAAAAAATCTCCCAAAAAGGAGGATTACAGACCAATATCTCTGATGAATATACATGTAAAACTTCTCAACAAGATACTTACAAATTGATTCCAATAGTATATTAAAAGAATTATTCACCATGATCAAGTGGAATTTATTCCTGAGCTTCAGGGGTGGTTCAATGTTTACAAACCAATCAGTGTGATATACCACATTAACAAAAGAAAGGGTAAGAGCCGTATAAACCTCAATAGCTGCAGAAAAAGCGTTTGACAAAATATAGCATCCATTCTTCACAAAAACCTTCCACAAAGTAGGAATAGGTGGAACATACCTCAACAACATAAGAGCCATATACAAAAGAGTTGCAGTTTTCTAGCTTAATGGGGGAAAACTGAGAGTTTCTCCTCTATGTTCAGGAACAAAATAAGGATGCCCACTCTCACCATTCCTATTTAACATAGTACTGGAAGTCTTAGGCTCAGCAATCAGAAAACAAAAAGAAATAAAAGGCATCCAAATTGGCAAGGGAGAAGTTAAACTTTCACCATTTGCAGATGACATGATAGTCTATGTAGAAAACCCAAAAGACTCCCTCAAAAATTTGCCAGAACTAATATATGAGTTCAGCAAAGTCACGACATATAAAAATCAATGTACAGAAATCTGTTGCATTTCTATATACCAATAGTGAAGCAGCAGAAAAAGAAATCAATCCCATTTCAATTGCACCAAAACCAATAAGATACTGAGGAATCAACCTGACCAAAGAGGTAGAAGATTTGTATTCTGAAAGCTATAGAATACTCATGAAAGAAACTGAAGATGACACAAAGAAATGGGGAAATAATTCCATGCTCATGGATGGAAAGAATGAACATTGTGAAAAATATCTATACTATCCAAAACAATCTACATATTTAATGCAATCTCTCTCAAAATACCACCAGAATTTTTCACAGAGCTGGAACAAACCATCCTAAAAATTGTATGCAACCACGAAAGACCCCAAATAGCCAAAGCAATCCTGAAAAAAGCTGGAAGCATCACAATTCTGGACTTTAAGCTATACTACAAAGCTGTAGTTACCAAGACAGGATGGTAGTGGCACAAAAGCAGACACATAGATCAATAGAACAGAATAGAAAACCCAGAAATGGAACCACAACTATATGGTCAACTAATTTTTGATAAAGCAGGAAAGAATATTCAGTGGAAAAATGTCTCTTCAACAAATGGTATTGTAAAACTGGAGACAGGCAGAAGAATGAAACTGGACCACTTTCTTACATCATACACAAAAACAAAATCAAAATGGATAAAAGACTTAAATGTGATACAGGAATCCATCAAAATCCTAGAGGAGAACACAGTCAGCAACTTCTTTGACCTTGGCCACAACAACTTCTTACTGGACCTGTTGTCAGAAGCAAGGGAAACAAAAACAAAAATGAACTCTTGGGACTTCATCAAGATAAAAACCTTCTGTATAACAAAATGTAACAATCAACAAAACTAAAATGCAGCCTATGGAATGAAAGAAGATATTTGCAAATGATAAAGGGTTAGTATCCAAAATCTACAAAGAACTTATCAAACTCACCCCCCCCCAAAAAAACCCAGTTAAGAAATGGGCAGAACACATGAATAGACATTTTTCCAAAGAAGACATCCAGATGGCTAACAGACACATGAAAAGATGCCCAACATCACCCATCAGCAGGGAAATACAAGTCAAACAAACTCAGGGTTGCTGATGGGGAGGTAGGTAGGTGGATGGGGTAATTGGATAATGGGCATAAAGGAGGGCACTTGATGTAATGAGCACTGGGTGTTCTATGCAACTGATAAATCACTAAATTCTACCCCTGACACTAGTAATTCACTATATGTTAACTAAATTGAATTTAAATTAAAAAAAAAAACAACCTTGATGAGGAGCACCTGGGTGGCTCTGTTGGTTGAGTATTCCACTCTTAGTTTCAGTTCAAATTGTGATCTCATGGATCATGAGATTGAGCTCTGCATTGGGTTCCACACTCAGTGGGGAGTATGTTTGAGGATTCTGTTCCTCTGCTCCTCATCCCACAAAATAAATAAATAAATCTTGAAAAAAAACAAAACAAAACCATGATGAGATACCACCTCACATCTGAATGGTTAAAATTAACAACACAGGAAACAACAGATGTTGGTGAGGATGCAGAAAAAGAGGAACCCTCCTACACTGCTGGTGGGAATGCAAACTGGTGCAGCCACTCAGGAAAACAGTATGGAGGTTCCTCAAAAAGCTTAAAAAAAAAAAACAAACAAACTACCCTATGACTCAGTAATTGCAGTACTAGGTATCTATCCAAAGGATACAAAAATACAGGGTTACATGTACCTGTTATATTTATTGCAACATTAGCAACAATACCAAACTATGGAAAGAGCCCAACTATCCATTGACTGGTGAATGGATAAAGAAGATGTGGTATAACGGGACGCCTGGGTGGCTCAGTTGGTTAAGCGGCTGCCTTCGGCTCAGGTCATGATCCCATGATCTTCCCCCCTTTACTCCCTCCTTTGTTTCCCTCTCTTTTTCTCTTTCTTTTGTTCTCTTTTTAAAAAAATGTCCTTGTTTTTTGGCTGGGAGTAAATGCCTGCCTGTTTGAGCTTTGTAGAAGAATGGAGATATTGACTATTTTGTTTATAGTATTTTCACTTTTCCCCTGGTTTTTAGCCCTACTTCTTTTTTAAAATAAAGATTTTATTTATTTACTTATTTGAGAGAGAATGAGCAGGGGGAGGTGCAGAGGGAGAGAGAAAGAGAGAAGCAGAATCCCTGCTGAGCCGGGAGCCCAACACGGGGCTCCATCCCAGGACCCAGAGATCATGACCTGAGGTGAAGGCAAATGCTTAACCGACTGAGCCATCCAGGTGCCCCATGCAGTTCTGTGTCTTATTTCCACTCCAACATATCACTCTGTGTCCAGAGGTTCTATGGATTTACTGCTTTTGGATCTCACAGCTTCCTCAAGGCTGCTATTTCCTGTTTTGTTTCAAGCTACTGATACTCCTGCATCTACTTTCTATCATCTTGAAATTTGTTAAGATCTCTTGTCTGTTGATGAGTAACTTTCTAGTCACTTTCTGTTACAGGTTTACGCCTTTTTGTTGTTTTTTACTGTATTCTTCTGAGGGTTCAGAAGACGGAGAGTCTACCATGGGGATTTACTCTGTCATCTTGAAGCCAAATCCCTTAATGTTAGAGAACTCTCTTAAATTCCATGGAATATATTTGATTTAAGCCCACCTTTGCAAAGTAAGTAGGATTTATATAGAAACAAAGGATTGTAGCAGACCATTTAGATGACATATTTGAGTGGCAGAGTGGAGATGGGTATGACTACATTAGGTTTAAAGAATAATGAGTAACTCAGCCTAATGACCACAGAGTTTCAGGGGGAGAGTCACAGGATAGAAGATGTGAGAAGTAATCTGGATTGAGAGCTTTTCGTTCTATATGGAAAAGTTTGGCTCTCTTGAAAGCAATGAAATCAATATTTTAGAAAGACTCATTTGGCAGGACATGAAATATGCTCTGGAAGGGAGACATATCAGAGGCAGAGGGAGAGTTAAGAAATAGCAGTAATCACCCATTTGTGAAATGAGGGATGATGGTAGCAGGAATGGAGAAGTAGGAAGAGATATAGGCATATTAGGAATAAGAACCTGTAGTATTTAGTCACTGTTTGAATATGAAGGATCAGATAAGCTTGGAATTGTTTGATATGGAAGATCAGTAAGTTTTCGGGACTAGCTAATTATGGAGAATTATCAGCACTGATGTAGTTGAAACATTCATAGGTACCTATCACACTTTTACCTCCTTTCTCCACCAAGAGTAGGTTACTCACGGTAGAATCCTTGTTTTCCAGCCTAGGTTTTTACTGTTGGTGACAGCAGTGGTGGTAGTGTAGTGATCGTGATGGAGACAGAGATGGTGATGGTGGTAGTGGTGGAGGTAAGTGGCAGGAATCATAATGATGGTAGTTGTGGTGATGATAATGTTGAAGGCGGTGGTAGTGGTAGTAGTAATGGTGATAGTAATGATGAGTATGGTCAGGATGGGATGAAATAGTGGAGGTGGTTGTGATGGTGATATTGGTGGTAGCGATAGAGGTAGTATTAGTGACCGTAGTCATGGTGGTAATGGAATAGTGGTGGTGGTAATTATGGAGGGAGCTGGTGGTGGTAGCAGTTGTGCGATGAGGATGGTGAAGTTACAGATTGTTTTATTGATGGAGGAAATGAGAGTAGGGGATTGTAGTGGTGGTTCGATGGTAATTGCGGCAAATGATTATGGTAGAGACTGTGGTGGCAACGGTGGTGCTGATGATGGTGGTGTTGGTGATGGCAAGAGCAGCTATGGTGCTGATCATGGTGGTTGGTTGTAGTGTTGGAGGGAGTCATGGTGGTGGGAGTAGCAATGGTGGGATGGCTGTACTGGGGGTTGTGGTTGGGTATGCTAGTGGGAGGCACATCATACCCATGGAACTACAATTTTTAAGCCTTGAGCTTACTTTTGTTCACACATATCATGAATTTAGGAGACAACAGAAGGCTTGGTTGTCCGCAGAGCTCTGCAACCCTGCTCTACCCTGTGACACAGCTGATTAGACTCAAAGTGGACATCAGCCTCAGAGGAACAATACATAGGCTCCATTGAACTAAGAAGACTTGCAACTTCTGGAATTTAACAGACTTGGAAATTGTAACTGTGAGATATGGACAGTGGAACTGAAAAGACTTGGTGGAGTCAGAGCTGAGTCATCACCATGGCAATGAAGTGCTGCATACAGTTAAGGTTAAGAAAGAGTTCACAGGTTATAAGTAAGCAGAAAAGAGCAATGGGCTGAGAGAGGCAGGAAATGAGAGACAGAGCAGCAGCCTCCTTCCTAGCTGATAAGGCCCAGGCCTTGTGGGTTCCCAAAGAGACCATCCAAGTCCATTCTGATTTTAGATGGCCATGAAATTGCAAGTTGTATTCTTTCCATACACTTTCCTTTTATTGGAATTACTTTGTGTGGGCTTCTGTCTCTTGCAACCAAATAGCAAGGATTAAGAGATTTGTGAAGTAAATTGCTTATTTTCCATGCTGTTTACAGACTTCAAGGTCACTGGGCCCTAGATAACACTATTAGATGTTTTTGTGTTTGGGCCACTCAGCCCTCTTCCAGAAGCATACCAGGGACAGATCCTAACCTAAGAATTACATTTGATATCAGGTCCATTTCACATAGGGGTCCAGGCCTTAGTTAATACAATCTATTACTTAAGAGTGCCCCTTAGTATTTCAAAATTCGAGTTTCCTCACCCTGTGGGATATCACACCCTGCTTCTCCATTGGCAGGAATGTTTCTAGATTCTGTCTCCCACACATTTTCACTATGCTGTTGTTTCTCTGGCTTGCATTCTCTTGACTTTCACCTTGAGCCTCCTTCTCTGCCTTCCCCTTCACATCCTGAACCTGGACTCTCCATCTGACTTTGGTTTTGGCTCACTCATAAGATCCTAGCTCCAGTGCCCCTCTCCCAAGGATGAAAGTGCCCAGCTGACTGACATGCTATACTTGGGCGTGGTGCCCACACTTCTGCCAGGTTTGTAAGAGAGGAATGGAGGGAAAGAATCTTGATCTGCCAAGTACCCTGCATGTGTCCAGTATTCTGTAACCTGGGAGGTGAGCATTACTGCCCTCATTTTATAGGTGATAAAATGAAGCCTGGAGTGTTGATAGTGACTTCCCAAGTTCATATAGTGAATGAGTGGCAGATCTAGGGTATGAAACCAAGTGTGTTTGACTTCAAAACTTACTTTTTCCTTTTAAACTGTGCCAAACTTTTGCCAAAAAAAACTTTTGCCAAACCAAGACATGTTGAACACCATGGCAGTGACCCTTGGAGGCTACCCAACATCCATCCATTCTCCCTTTTCTCTAAGTTGCAAAGCCTAGTTTTATTTGGTTTGAAAATGTGTGGTTCCCTGCCCTCCCCACGCCGACCCCTGCCAAAGTCTCCATATTGCAGACTTCCTGATTTGAGGTATGGCATGTGAAAACTGTATGAAGAAGGTGAAAGGGTCATATGGGGCTTCTAAAAAGCCTGCTTAAAGTTGACCTCTCTGGGAGGTTCTGCTTTTTGCTCTTCTTTCTTCTTGCTGCTCAGACACAAGCAAGCTCTGATAACTACCTTGGACATGGGGAGGTCCTGAAGACAGAATCCATATCCTAGGGTGTTGGAGCCTGGGTCCCCAAAAGTTGCAGTATCAATTCTGGAATGCCTGCCTCTGACTTTGATGCAGAAGAGATATGAACATCTATTTTGTTTGAACTACCTTTATATGTAATAGAATTCAAGCATCTCCCATATGTGAGCCACTATGCTGGCACTTGGATATTTCGTTGCTCCTATTTCACATGAAGCCCTAAGTTTTAGAAAGCTTACATAATTAACTCAAGATCACACAGCTGCTTAAGTGGCACATCTTGACTTTGGAGCTTATAGCTCTACCAGAATAAAAATCTAAATTCCTTAGCATGGCATACAAAACAACCTATTGCTTATCTATCGAGTCTTATATTTTGTTTTATGCTTTAAAACCATTTATTCCGGGGTGCCTGGGTGGCTCAGTGGGTTAAGCCTCTGCCTTCGGCTCAAGTCATGATCTAAGGATCCTGGGATTGAGCCCCACATCGGGCTCTCTGCTCAGCGGGGAGCCTGCTTCCCTCTCTCTCTCTCTCTGCCTACTTGTGATATGTCTGTCAAATAAATAAATAAAATCTTAAAAAAAATAAAAATAAAACCATTTATTCCCTCTGCCTGGAATTCTCTGCCCCTACTTTTCCTCTGGGAAATTCCCACTTATCCTTTAAGACCCCGTGGAAGTCCTTTCTCCTCTGAAGTTTTCCCAAAAAGCTGTGTCATGAAGTAGGCCTTCCTTCCCTGTTCCTACCTCTCCAGGCTGACCCCTTAGGAAGATACCATGTCACATGTAGAGTGGTAGTTGGTTTAAAAAAATTTTTTGAGTATAATTGACACCAAGTGTTACATTAGTTTCAGGTGTACAACAGTGTTTTAACTTCTCTGTCCTTATGCTCTGTTCGCAAGTGTAGCCAGCATCTGTCACCATACGACACTACTACAATTCTATTGACTATATTCCCTTTGCTGTGAGTTTTAGTCCCATGACTGGGAGTCTGTTTTGCCCAACCCCAACCCCCAACCTCACTTCCCTCTGGCAACCCTCAGTTGATTCCTTATATTTAAAGGCTTGATTCTGCTTTTTGTTTGTTCATTTGTTTTTGGTTATTTTTTAGAGTCTACATATAGTATTTGCAGAATATATGGTGTTTGTTTTTCTCAGTCTGACTTAATTCACTCAGCATAATAGGCTCTAGGCTTACTCATGTTGTTGCAAATAGCGCTATCTCATCATGTTTAGTGACTGCATAATATTCCTGTGTGTGTGTGTGTGTGTGTGCATGCACGCCACATCTTCTCTTATTCTTATTTATTCGTCTATCAGTGGACACTTAGATTGCTTCTATATCTTGGCTATTATAAATAATGCTGCAATAAACATAGGGGTGCATATATTTTTTTTAGTGTTTTTGTTTCCTTTGGGTAAATACCCAGGGGTGGAATCACTGGATCATAAGGTAGTTCTACTTGTAATTTTTTGAGGACCCTCCATACTGTTTTCCACAGCAACTGCACCCATTTTATATTCCCACCAACATGCATGAGGGTATTTCTCTACACCTCACCAACACCTGTTATTTTTTGTTTTGTTTTGTTTTTAATTTTAAGATTTTATTTATTTATTTGACAGACAGAGATTACAAGTAGGCAGAGAGGCAGGCAGGGAGAGAGGAGGAAGCAGGCTCTTCGCGGAGCAGAGAGCCCGATGTGGGGCTTGATCCCAGGACCCTGGGATCATGACCTGAGCTGAAGGCAGAGGCTTTAACCCACTGAGCCACCCAGGCGCCCCTGTTTTTAATTTTAGCCTTTCTGACAGATGTAAGATGATACCTCATTGTGGTAGACATTTGCATTTCCTTGAAGATCAGTGATGTTGAGCATCTGTTCATGCATCTATTGGCTGTCTGTACATTTTCTGTGGAAAACTGTCTATTTGGGTTCTCCACACATTCTTTCATCGGATTTTTTTTATTTTTTTTATTTTTTGGTACTGAGTTGTATCAGTTCTTTATCTACTTTGGATCTTAATCCCTTGTCAGATAAACCATTTGCACATATCTTCTATTCAACAGGTTGTTTTGTTTTGTTGATGATTTCCCTCACTCTGCAAAAAAAAAAAAAAACCTTTTCATTTTGATGTAGTCCCGATAGTTTATTTTCACTTTTATTTCCCTTGCCTGAGGAGACATTTCTAGAAAAATGTTGCTATGGCCAATATCAGAGAAATTACCACCTGTGTTCTCTTCTAGGATTTTTATTGTTTTAGGTCTCACACTTCGGTCTTTAGTCCATTTTGAGTTTTTGTGTATGGTATTAGCATCATAATTGGTTATGTGCCTGACTCCCCTCTAGAAGGTCAAGGACTTGAGGGGCCAGGCCCTTCCATCTCTGTATTCTCAGCACTAGTTCACTGCCTGGTATAAGAAAAGGAAGTAATTATTGAATAACTGACTGCCTGAATGAATAAAAGGCAGTCAAGTTGAGTGGTATCTCTTAGAAACTTCAGTGGCTAAACGTCACATAATGCAGCTTATCTCCTGGTATGTCACCCAAGCTACCTGGGAAGCCTATGGGATCCAGTCACAGAAGTGCTAGTTACCTTACACAGAGACCCCTTAGAGGCAAGTTTCCATGGAGACCCTTAAATTCACTCTTTACTCCCAGTCCATAACCCTTGCTTCTAAGGAGGACTGGGGCATATTTCAACTAAAAATATCATTTTGTGAGGGAATGTGACTGAAAAGATGATAAAGGTAGATCTGATTCTTGCTTTAATCCTTTAATCCTTAAATTGAATCAGTTCTGACACAGCATCCTTTTTCAAGATTTTGAAAACTTTGAATCCATTTTAAACTAGATTGTGATCGGCAAACCCACGGGAACATTAGCAAACAGTTAAATACTAATTAGCCAAGTCCCTGCTAATCTCTCAGCTGTCAAAGGCAGAGATAGAAACAAAAGCTCAAATTCAACCTGAGTGGGTCCCGGAGGAGGAAGAGGTCAGAGGGGAGTGTTCAGTCAACTGTGAGATCATGTGAAGGAAGTCCCAAGTAATAATCATAAAAACATGCAAATGTCCCTTCACTCATTAAAAAAGACATTATATTGACATGAAAACTCCTTTTGTCATTTCACTCTCCCAGTCTACCCCATCATTTAAATGTTGCCCATTAGTATTATTAGGATCAAGTTCAAAGTTTCTCCCCTTTCTGTCCCCCAACTAAGATTTCCTTTGTATTTGTCACTTCCTCTTACTCCTGGGCTTTCCACTCACATGCTAAATGTGCCTCTGTGGGGGTGCCTGGGTGGCTCAGTGGGTTAAAGCCTCTGCCATCCTGGGATCGAGCCCCACATCGGGCTCTCTGCTCAGCAGGGAGCCTGCTTCCTCCTCTCTCTCTTCCTGTCTCTCTGCCTACTTTTGATCTTTGTCTGTCAAATGAATAAATAAAATCTTTTAAAAATAAATAAATAAATAAATGTGCCTATGGGAACAGAAAGCTTGGAAAGATAACTGGAAGGTTCCAGATGGGACAGAGATATTTTTGCGATTGTGAATGGTGGGGGAGGGGGGCGAGTTGCTGGGGGGAAAAGGTAGAAAAGGCTGCCTCTTTTGGACCCAAATGGGTCTACACAAAAGACTTCTACCACTGTGGGCTCTCTTTACACCTCACTACCCTTCAAAATTTCTCCTAATTGTCTATCGAAATTGGAACAAACATAACCCAGTATTTTAGGTCAAGTCTCCTATTCTAGTGAAACCCAAATAAACCCATTTTTTAAAAATTCCATTGCTGTGAGATGCTTTTCTTCCACTCCCTTGGTATGCAGGTGGAGTGGGTGGGGGAGTACCCATAATTTCACACAATTCTCCCCCCCAAAGATAAAGAAACAAGTTAGAGGAGATTAATATGAAAGATTAAAACAGAGTTTCTTAAATTATGGTCTGCAGCACATTTATGTTAGGATCAATTGGGGGATTGTTTTTTGATATAGATCCTTGGATCACAACCCAGAACTCTTGAATTAAAAAATCTGGTCTGGGAACCCCAGAATCTGCATTTAAAAATCTTCCCTGAAGAGGTATGTTAAAATTTGAGAACCACAGGCTTTAAAATGGATCTAGATTCATGTTTTGTGGTATTTTATAATTTGTGATTCTTTTCTAATTACCCATATTCCTGAGTTCTAAAAGTTTGATCCTTCGGTTTTTCTGAAAGACAATCATAACATTAGAACTCATGATAAATTTTCTTCTTCCTTTCAATTTTAGTAATTATTCTTTCTTTCTGTTTTCGCCTATTGCATTGGCTATGTTGTAGAATAGGGTTTGGTAAACTATGGCTCACAGTCCTAATC
Organism: Mellivora capensis; assembly: GCA_004024625.1. Taxonomy (NCBI): domain Eukaryota; kingdom Metazoa; phylum Chordata; class Mammalia; order Carnivora; family Mustelidae; genus Mellivora; species Mellivora capensis. The sequence goes on from PISX010006273.1 coordinate 16,202, forward strand.
TGGCTACCACCAGTGATCCACAAATTAGGAATGATTTTTACATTTCAAAATGGTTTTTATATAAATACCTACATAATATCATCCATGTTCCTTTCGGCCAGCAAAGCCTAAAATATTTACTCTTTGGTCCTCTACTGAATAAGTTTGATGATCCCTGTAGATTCTGAAATGCACCTTTCAGACCCCAGTGGAAGGAGGGACAACTCACCCACCACACAGAATGGGCAACAAAGAGCCTCCAGCCGGTAGCTCCTCCAAGGCTGGTCTTGGCTTCAGGAAACCAGCTTACAAGGGGCAAAAAACCCTTCTGGGACAGCTCATAATAGTGAACCAAGCACCATGGGGTATAAAGGTCCATTTCAGCCCACAAGGAACACTCTGTGGGCACTACTTTCTTGGGAACTACCTCCAGGCCAGTCTGACTCTGTGGGACTGCATGGCCTTGTACTTCTTCCTCTGGACATTCCTGTTTCCTCCCCCTCCCTTCACGGGCATGGACCCCTGGAAATCTCTTATATCTGCGCTATCTTAGCATCTGCTTCCAAAGGACTCAACTTTTGATGGATTGTAATTTTGCATACAACATTAGTAATATTGGCAATAATGAGCACTACTGTGCGATTTCTAGCTCCAAGAGGCATGTCTCTTGTTTATTATATGAAATGCTTGGTATAGATTTCAGTAGTTCTTTATTGCTTTAAGGAAGTCTGTTGCTAGTTTTCAGCATTATATTTATTACAAATTTTATTAGGAATATATTTTAAATTTTACCATATATTTTGGGCATTTTCCATCTTTTTGTATTAATATAATGGACTCTTTGTATTAATGTAATGGACTCCATTTAGAGATTTTTTTTTTTTTTAAAGATTTTATTTATTTACGCGACAGACACAGATCACAAGTAGGCAGAGAGGCAGGCAGAGAGAGAGGGGAAGCAGGCTCCCTGCTGAGCAGAGAGCCCGATGCGGGGCTCGATCCCAGGACCCTGGGATCATGACCTGAGCCGAAGGCAGAGGCTTTAACCCGCTGAGCCACCCAGGCGCCCCTATTTAGAGATGTTTTAACACTGAAACATTCTTGCATTCTAGACTAAACTTGGGTAATAATATGTAATTTTATTTATTTGCATAGTATTTGCTGGTCTTTTAATTTTTAGCATTTACAAAACAATACTGTAAAATTAATTCTTTTTTTTGGAGTACAGTCTTCTAAATTTTTTTTTAGGATTTTATTTATTTACTTGACAGACAGAAATCACAAGCAGGCAGAGAGGCAGGCAGAGAGAGGGGGAAGCAGGCTCCCTGCTGAGCAGAGAGCCCGATGTGGGGCTCGATCCCAGGACCCTGAGATCATGACCCGAGCCGAAGGCAGAGGTTTTAACTCACTGAGCCACCCAAGTGCCCCAGTCTTCTAAATTTTAACATACATACAGATCTATGTAACCATCATCACTATCAGGATATAGGATATTTATATCATCTAAAAAAAAGTTTCCTCATGTTCCCCTTTGTAGTACAACCCTATCTCTACCCCTAATACCTGGCAACCACTGACTTTTCTCCATTCCTATAGTTTTGCCTTTTCCAGCTGTTATATAAATGGAATCGTTCAGTATATAACATTTGGAGACTGGTTTCTTTAACTCAGCATCATCCCTTTGAGATTTTTCCAAGTCGTTGCATGCATCCATACCTCATTCTTTTTCATTGCAGAGTAGGGTTCAAATTTATGGGTATACCTGTTTGTTTGTTCATTTATTCCTTGAGGACATTTGGATTGTTTCCAGTTTTTATCTATTATGAATAAAGCTGTAATCAATGTTTATAATTGGGTTTTTGTGTGAACAGAGTTTTCATTTCTCTTGGGTAAATAATTAAGATGCAATTACTGACTCATAGTTACTGTATGTTTAACTCTATTTGAAAAGCTGCTAATCTGTCTTCCAAAGAGGCTGTACTATTTTTCATTCCCACCAGCAATGACTGAGTTTCAGTTACTTCACATCCTGTCGGCATTTGTTATTGTCTGGTTTTGGTTTTATTTTAATTTAGCCATTCTGGGAAGTGTGTATAAGTATCTATTGTGGCCTTAATTTTCATTTTACTAATGGATAATGATGTTAATTAAGCATTTTTAAAAGATCTTATTTATTTATTTGACAGACAGAGATCACAAGTAGGCAGAGAGGCAGGCAGAGAGAGAGGGTGAAGCAGGCTCCCTGTCGAGCAGAGAGCCTGATGCGGGGCTTGATCCCAGGACCCTGGGATCATGACCCGAGCTGAAAGCAGAGGCTTTAACCCACTGAGCCACCCAGGCGCCCCTAATTAAGCATTTTAATATGTGTTTATTTGCCATCTGTGTGTCTTCTTTGGTGAAGAGTCTTCAACTCTGATCATTTTTAAAAAATTGAATTATTTGTTATGCTCCGCAAATAAGTGAAACCATATGATAATTGACTCTCTCTGCTTGACTTATTTCACTCAGCATAATCTCTTCCGGTCCCGTCCATGTTGCTACAAAAGTTGGGTATTCATCCTTTCTGATGGAGGCATAATACTCCATAGTGTATATGGACCACATCTTCCTTATCCATTCGTCCGTTGAAGGGCATCTTGGTTCTTTCCATAGTTTGGCGACTGTGGCCATTGCTGCTATAAACATTGGGGTACAGATGGCCCTTCTTTTCACCACATCTGTATCTTTGGGGTAAATACCCAGTAGTGCCATTGCAGTAGTGCCTTTGGAGACATATCTTGAAAGAAGTTGCTGTGGCTGATGTTGAAGAGGTTACTGCCTATGTTCTCCTCTAGGATTCTGATGGATTCCTGTCTCACATTGAGGTCCTTTATCCATTTGAAGTTTATCTTTGTGTACGGTGTAAGAGAATGGTCGAGTTTTATTCTTCTACATATAGCTGTCTGATTTTCCCAGCACCATTTATTGAAGAGCCTGTCTTTTTTCCACTGTATATTTTTTCCTGCTTTGTCGAAGATTATTTGACCATAGAGTTGAGGGTCCATATCTGGGCTCTCTACTCTGTTCCACTGGTGGTCTATGTGTCTGTTTTTATGCCAGTACCAGGCTGTCTTGGTGATCACAGCTTTGTGGTAAAGCTTGAAATCAGGTAACGTGATGCCGCCAGGTTTATTTTTAATTTTCAACATTTCCTTAGCGATTCGGGGTCTCTTCTGATTCCATACAAATTTTAGGATTATTTGCTCCAGCTCTTTGAAAAATACCCGTGGAATTTTGATCGGAATGGCATTAAAAGTATAGATTACTCTAGGCAGTATAGACATTTTAACAATGTTTATTCTTCCAATTCAAGAGCAAGGAATGGTCTTCCATCTTTTTGTGTCTTCTTCAATTTCTTTCATGAGTGTTCTGTTGTTCCTCGAGTACAGATCCTTTACCTCTTTGGTTAGGTTTATTCCCAGGTATCTTATGGTTCTTGGTGCTATAGTAAATGGAATCGATTCTCTAATTTCCCTTTCTGTACCATGAGAGACTATGGACTCTGAAAAACAACCTGAGGGTTTTGAAGGGGCAGGGGTGGGAGGTTGGGGGAGCAAGGTGGTGGGTATTATGGAGGGCACGCATTGCATGGAGCACTGGGTGTGGTGCAAAAACAATGAATTCTGTTACGCTGAAAAGAAATAAATATATATACATATATATATCCTCTAAAAAATTGAATTATTTTCTTATTGTGTAGTTTTAAGAATTCTTTATATATTTTGGTTACATTCTCTTGTCAGAAATATAATTTGGAAATATTTTAATACTATTAACAGTGGTTTTTTTCCAGAGGAGAAGCTTTTTTCTTCCAACTAATATATGATATATAATATAATAAGTCCAACTAATCATTTTTTTCTATATCAGACACTTGGGTAGCTCAGTTGGTTAAGTGTCTGACTTTGGCTCAGGTAGGATCCCAGTGTCTAGGGATAGAGTCTTGCTTTGGGCTCCTTGCTCAGCAGGGAGCCTGCTTCTCCCTCTGCTTGCCACTTGCTCACTCGCTCTCTCTCCACTTCTCTCTGACAAATAAATAAATAAAATCTTTTTTAAAAATGCCTGTATCATGTTGGTGTTATACCCAAGGACTCTGATTAACTCAAGTCACAAGGATTTTTTTCCTGTCTTTTCTTCTAAAAGTTTTATGGTTTTATGTTTTGCCATTAGATCTAATTATGATTAATTATGATTGACTGAGTTAATTTTTGTGCAAGGTGTGAGGTAAAATTTGAGGTTCATTTTTTGCACATAGATATTCAATTGCTCCAGCCACATTTGCTGGAAAGACTATTAGTTATCAAAAATAAATTGACTATATATGTGTGGATCTATTCCTGTGCGAGTCCTCTAACTTTATTCTTTCTTTTCAAAATTGTTTTGGCTATTCTTGTTTATTTACCTTTCCATGTAAATTTGAGAGTCAGCCTGAGCCTGCTAAATTTTCAAAAATTCTGCTAAGGTTTTGAGTGCAGTTGAGTCAAACCTGTAGATCAATTTGGGGAGGACTTACACCTTAACTCTGTTGAGCATTCCAATTCATGAACACAGTAGATATCTTCATTCATTCAGGTCTTCCTTCATATTTCATTAGAATTTTTTTCTCAAGGTGTGGAGACTGTTAGTTTTGTTAGTTTTATACCTAAGTATTTTGCTTTTTTTTTTTTGAGCTATTTAAATGGTATTTAAAATTTTTTTTCAGTTTCCAATTGTTGATTGCTAATATAAAGAAACACAGTTGATTTTTGTATGTTGACCTTATATCCTGTGATCTTGCTAATAAGCTCATGTACTAGTCCTAGGATCTTTGTTCTGTTGAATTTTGTCAAATGTTTTTTCTATGGCAGTTAATATATAATCATGTAGTTTTTATTCTTTAGTCACTTAATGTGATAGATAGATTACATTGGTTGATCTTTGAGTGTTGAGCCAACCTTGTGTTTCTGCAATAGAACCCACTTCTTCTGATACGTAAGTCTTTTACAGATGGTTGGAATTGATCTGATATAATTTTCTTAAGAATTTTTATGTCTGTCACCATAAGGGATGTTCTTAGCTGTGTTCTTTTGTTTTTTTCTTGTACTGTTTTTGTCTGGTTTGGTACCAGCTTAATGCTTGGGAAGGGATTTAAGAAGTGTTTTCTCCCTGTCTTCTGGAAGATCTATTATAAAATTTCTGCTTTTATTTCTTTAACTGTTGGCTAGATTTTACAGTGAAATGATGTGGGACTGAAGCTTCCTTCTTCAGGAGGGCTTAAACTAAATTTTTAATTTCTTTAAGAGATATAAGACTAGTTAGATTATTTCCTTGTTGGGTGAGTTTTGGTAGTTAGTGGCTTTTAAGGAGCTGGTCCATTTCATCTAAGTTGTTGAATTTTTATTCATAGGCTTGTTATACTATTAACCTATTGTCTTTTTGATGTCTCTGATTGATATCCCCTCTTTTATTTCTAATGTTGGTAACTATTGTGTTCTCTATTTTTTTCCTTGTTTGTCTGTAGGTTTGCCAATAAAATTAGTGGTTCAGAGGATCAGCTTTTGGTTTTATTGATATTTTCTTTTATTTTTCTCTTTTCAATTTCATTTATTTCTGCTCTTGTCTTTGTTTCCTCTCCTCTAGTTGGCATCTCTATTTTAATTGTTATACCATCACATCTCAAAACTTAATCAGTTAAATTTGTTGCAATTCTTAAATGGTCTACTATGTCTTTAACAAATTATTTTCAAGAAAAATAATACGTGTCATATAATTTTTTAAACTTTTGCCTCCCTGAAAATTTCTCTCTGTTGGTCATATGTGAAAGCCAAATAAGCTAGGTATATAATTCTGAGGTTACAACATATTTTCCTTCAGAAATCAATAGATGCGGCTTCATTGTTATCTAGAATTTAGAGAGATGTTTGAAGCTACCCTGGTTTGTGTTCTATCATAGGAAACTGATTTTCCTGCCTGCTAATAGAAATTTTGTAATTTATTTTTGTGATTCAAAGCTTTTGCCAAGAAATGTAGGCAAATTTTCAATATTTTTCCCCTGGAACTTAGCAAGTGCATTTAATCTGGTTTTCGTCATCTCATAAAAGTTGTATTAGGTAATATACTTGGTTATTGCTTTATGTAGTATTTCTAGTTTTCTAATAGTTTGGACATATTTCTTATAAATACTATTATCCAAATGGTGATTTGCCATTCCCTATTTTATATATCTAGTGACTTTCAATGGTTTTCATTGTTTTTTCCTTTTTCTCCTATACTCTATAATACCTTCTTATTTTGTTACTTTTTAATCTTATCTTATTGTCTTGATTTTAAGTTTTTTGCTCCTATTTATTGTGGTTATTTTCCCTTGCATTCCTCTGAATATATCAATTAGTTTTCTGAAATTTTGAGTCTTGTAGTAAATATTTCATAGCTTTATGCTTTTCTTCTGAGTCTTCATTACATTGTTCTTTTTACTTTGTTTTGCAGTAGTTTACAAAAAAATGTTGGTTTTCTTCCCTTTATGCAGTTATTGCCTAAAACAAGGCCTTGCATGCAATAGAGATTCAATGGACATTTGTTTCATGATCTGATCATAAGTACAGTGAAATCCTTCTAGACATCAGGTGTGTGAATTGCCCTTGGCCCTGCTTTTACCCTACTCATGAAATGGTCTAATTTCAGATCTACACTTGCAGGGTAATTGATGTACACAGTTTCCAATCTAATTCCCAGGCTTTCAACTAATGTGTCTCTCTTCAGTTAAGTTGATAACTCTCCCTGTGTCTGATGTCCACCTGTCTGGTACTCCATTGATGAAATGCATGAACCAGCATAATTCTCATGGCTATCAACTTTCTTCCTATGTCCTATGTGCATATCTATAATGTTATCCTGTGGTAGTTACCTATCTCATGGACAATGGACAATGAAATGAAAGTTTCTTACCTATACTTTCTAGCCAACTGTCATCTAGCATTTGTTCTTTGAATGTAGGAAGATGTCACACAGAGCAGAGAGGTTTTAGGCAGATGGAAACAGTAGTCCAGCTCTGTTCAGTGATTAAAGGAAAGACTTATGCCCCATTTCCTGGGTGGTATAGAGACAGTCTCTCAATCACTGGTGGTATAAAATGCAGTCTCGTTCTATAGTTCAGATCTTTTAAAATTTAAATTAAAAATATTTAAATACAAATTTAATTTGAATTTAAATCTTGATTTAAATTTTAATTTAAATGAAATTTCTGTTTAATTTTTTGAGAAGCTAGATGATACTAAACACAGAGCTATTCGCTAACACCCTTTTGAACTAGAACTCCATTTCTTGTGTATTTTAAGAGTTAGAATTTATATTAAAAGCCAGCCAGAATCTAGGGCATTTATTTTGAATAAAGACACATTGCTGTTTTTTCTTATCATATACACCTACTCCTACACTTTCTTTTTTTTTAAATTTTATTATTTTTTTTATTTCTTTTCATCATTACTCCTACACTTTCTTATACATAAATATGCCCAAACTAAATATCCATAGTGTACTCTCACTCTAAACAGTTGACAAAGGATTTTTAAAACAATTTATAAATATTTATTAAAGTAAAATAATAGCTCTGTTTCCAAAAGTAGCATCCTATCTAAGTATATTCACAACAGATGATCTCCCAAATCATTTTACGCTGACTCATATTTTCTTTTTATTCTAAAGCTGACATGTTCCTCTCTCCCAAATCACTTCAGAGTTATCAGCGCCTCTCCCTCATGAATTTCCAGTCCAATTAGCAAACCCTTATGTATCCTATTACACTATCTTTCACAGTGCATTACTTAATTTCAAGTCCAGCACAAGCTATTTTCAGCCTGTGGTTCTTCCCACAGGAATTTTTTTGCAATTCTTTAATGTCAAAGAATTTATTTTCAAAATAAAAATGGATAAACAAGTTGTAGAAAAATGTGTCTTTTCCTCCCAAGAAAGATTACGGCAAAATGTCAAAAAAAAGCATCGACTTCTGATTTACCATCCACAATAATCCTGATTTACATAATTGACCCCCACCATCCCTTCAGAAGTGAGAAAACACAGTTGGGGAAAGTCCATCAGCTACAGAACCAAAGGCAAGGAAATGCTAAATTAGAAAATTAGGAAGCCATAGACTATATGTATTGATTCATTTTTCATTTAAACTATTTTAGCAACCATCTTAGCCATTAATTCTCTCCCCCCACCTTTTGACATTTTTTTAAAGCAGCGAACATGGTCTCAACCATTGCATTTACTGTTTTTAGATCTGATGTTTGTCTTTGTTTAAACAATGGCTGTAATCATGTTTTCTCAGGTCTCTCAGAAGTTACACTAATAAGAAGTAGCAGACAGGCCTCTCCATGAATTCTAAAAGCAGATTTCTCATGTGGCAAGACAAAAAAGGGGAAAAAAAAATCATGTAACATGAAATGAGGCCCTATATCTGAGACCCTGTGAGGTCATGTCTGTATAGTAGATTGGAGTCCTGCTTAAGTTTTTCTTAGGGAGGCAGGAGTGATTGGGTGATGACATAAAGGGGCCCTAATAGGGGACTGTCAACTTTTTCTTAGGTGACAAGACTAGTTCAGAAAAACAAAAAAAATTATTCACTCAGCTCCTCCCCTGGCTTTCCCAGGGCAGAAGTGGAGTTGAGGCTTGTCCAAGTCTCCTCTGTCTGCCCCCTTTAAAAATAGGTGTTGATGTGAAAATTAGGACTCTCCAGTTTTTACCACCAGCACTGCCCTTACTCTGCTCACTGGCAAAAGTACAAAGCTGGCCAAATGAGTTTCTTGAAAGTTTATTTCCAAACTAAACCCAAGGTACTATTGTGCTTATAGTACCTTCCCTCGCCTCATTGAATAAGTATCAAGAAAATGTATAGGTGCCTGTATGTGATTGGAAAGAAAGGGGAATTTCAGAATTGGGAGGAGAATTTGTCAGGGGGAAACTTTCTTTGTTTTGTGAAGTGCATTGATGGGCCATTTTGTTGTATGAAGAGCCCACAGAGCATGGCTCGAGCGTGGAGCGAGTCTGAGAGACACGGGCTTCTTTCCGAAATTCACATGTCGCTGGTGGTCCTATAGTGGGGCTGGCAATCCTACCATAGATCCCCATTCACACTAACATTCCAAGATGATTTTTGATGTGAATCAGTCAGGGCTCAATCAGGAAAGCAGACCACTGAGTTATAGAAGAGATTTATGACAGTCATTAGACCTTACACAATTGTGGAAAGAACTGGGGAAGTGAAAATTTAAGAGGGACATTGAAGGATCAAAGAGAGAGTCACCAACAAGCCCGTCAGTCTCAGAGACTGAGCACTTCCAGCCTCCTGAACACAAGGAGGCTTGTGGGAAGCCATGTCTCCACGTTAGCAAGCAGCTCTCAGCATCTCCTGCTAAGTGTCTATAGGATGGGGTGGGGGGTGGCTCATGGTGACCCTTCGTCTCCTGGCACCACACCTCACCATGAAAACCTTCAGAGAATAATGGCTGCTGCTTTGCTTAGATTCCAAATACTGTCTGCATGCCTCTTTTGGTTAACTCTCACTCAGAACCTACAGGGAAGGGGATTCTGGAAAACATAGTTCCCACTTCATCAACTTGACACAGTATAAACCACCACACTCAGGAAATCTGGAGGAATCTATTGCGAAGTTATTTGAATTAATATCATAATTGAGTAGGTAACAGAGAAACAAGATAATAATTTTCTGATTTAACAGTGATAATGAGTTAGAAAATAGAGTAGGAAAAATCCCATTTGGCAACCCCAAAATCTAAAACACTCAGGAGTAATGTCAATGAGAACTAGGTGGTACTTATGTGTAATAAACTTCATAACATTACTCAGGAACATAAAAGCAAATTTGGATAAATGGAAATATAACCCATGTTCTTACATGGAAACTCAGTATTGCAGAGCTATTGATTATTTAATTTATAAATGTGATATAATTCCAATAAAAAGTCCAATAGCATTATTTTTTAGAACACAGTGAAATTATTTAAAATTCATTTGGAGGAATAAAAACAAGGGAGGAAAACAAAGAAAATTTAGAAAAGGAAAAATAATGAAAGAGGACTTGGCCTTACCAGATGTTAAGACACGTTGTAAAGTTACAATAAGCATAGCAACATAATGCTGGCACCTAAAGAGACAGACATGCCAAACACCAGAATGAATTACTGAGATTTGATAAAGATGGCATTTCAAATCACTAGATACAGAATATTCAGTAAATGACATTGGGGCAAATGGCTAACCAGTTGGAAAAAATTAAACTGGAGCTTAAAAAAAAAAACCCTCTAACAAAAATAATTTTCAGATTACTTTGAGATGTAAAACACCAGAAAAATATGGATAAATACCATGCATACAAGTATATTTAATCTTGAGATAGGGAAGGCCTTCAAAGCATGATGCCATAGGCAGAAATCATAAAGGGAAGGTCAGTGGATTTCGCTATATAAAAATTTTAAAACACATAAGCAAAACAAAACAAAATAAAAACCCACAAAGTGACAAACCGCAAATTGCATTTGTAATATTTTTGAAAAATGGTTAATATTACTAACATAAGAAATAAGAACAATTAAAAGATATGTCAAGAAATTGCCTCCCCATGAAGTATAACTAAAAGTAAAAAAAAAAAAAAAAAAAGATCATAGTCTTTAAGAAATCAAAGACATGAAAATTATAATGGTATAACTTTTCCCCCATCAAATGGGCAAAGATAAAGGAAAAGGTAACATCCACTGTCAGACTGTCCTATTAGGAAAATGAGTCAGCATCTCCCGCAGACAGGGGCATGAACTGTAAGGTGTTGGAGGGTATAGGTCAGTAGGGTGTATTAAAAGCCAGTGGTATATATCAAAATTCTTAAAAATATGTACCCCTCTGATCCAGCACACCTCCTTCTGGTATTTGTTTTCTAAGGATATTGTCATGAATGTACCTCTTTAACTACAAAAATGTTCATCACGGCTCTGTTTAAAAGAAGGGCCAGGGACGCCTGGGTGGCTCAGTGGGCTAAGCCACTGCCTTCGGCTCAGGTCATGATCCCAGCATCCTGGGATCGAGTCCCACATCGGGCTCCTTGCTCAGCGGAGAGCCTGCTTCTCCCTCTGCCTCTGCCTGCCACTCTGCCTGTGCTCCCTCTCTCTCTCCCTCCCTCTCTGACAAATAAATAAATATAATCTTTAAAAAAAAATAAAAAAAATAAAAGAAGGGCCAATCACATGAGGTTTGGTGAAGCATGATACACATATTGATAATATCATGCAATCATTTAAAAGATTGTTTTTTAAGATTTTATTTATTTGACAGAGATCACAAGTAGGCAGAGAGGCAGGCAGAGAGAGGGGGAAGCAGGCTCCCTGCTGAGCAGAGAGCCCGCTGTGGGGCTCGATCCCAGGACCCTGACACCATGACCTGAGCCGAAGGCAGAGGCCTAAACCACTGAGCCACCCAGGCACCCCTAAATGTATTGTGTTGTTTTTTTTTTAAAGATTTTATTTATTTACTTGACAGACAGTGATCACAAGTAGGCAGAGAGTCAGGAAGAGAGAGGAGGAAGCAGGCTCCCTGCTGAGCAGAGAGCCTGATGCGGGGCTCGATCCCAGGACTCTGGGATCATGACCTGAGCCGAAGGCAGAGGCTTTAATCCACTGAGCCACCCAGGCACCCTAAATGTATTGTTTTAATACATGGGAAGTTGTCTACAATATAGAATGTAATAAATGAAAAATCAGTTTATGAATCAATGTCATCAGTCATTATGGTCATTTAGTACTTTAATATTTATTAAGTCTCAGTATGTGCCATGCACTAAGCAGTATAATCATATTAGTATTAGAACTAAATAGGACATAAATAGTACTTTAACAGTGCCTGTCCTACTTTAATATACACACAGAAATACTATATACATAGAGACATATATTATACAACATACGCATGCATATACACACAGAGAAGATACTAGAAGGGTATCTACTTTGGTAGATACCTGTGATTTTCATTTTTCTACTTGGCTTAGTTTTGTTTTCTAAATTTTGCACAGTGAGTAAATTGTTTCCCTTTGTTTGATAACAAGTTGTTTACCATTCTCTTGTTTTATTCTTCTTTTCCTTTTATGGTCTTTGACCTATTTCCCCCTCTCTGTCCAGTGTGCAGCTTTGGTGGAGAATCAGAGGACAGGAAATCAGTTGCACCTGGAATAGCTGAGTGACCTAACACTGTGGCTAGGGAAGTACACAGGCGAAAAAACGTCAGCTGAGAGACAACTCCCCCTCCCCCGCCTGCCATTTATCAGAAAGGAAGGAGAACGGCACATATTTGAATTATCGAGACTGGACACACAGCAAACTCCTCCTCTGAGCAGCCACTTCCTTTCCAACCTCACTCCCATTCTCCATTTCCAGCTCCCCGGGGTTCTTCCAGCCTCCAGTCTCTTCTGTGCCTTGTGCTACAGGGGGCTGCCTCAGCCCGGCTCTCCGCCTCACATACCTTCAGCCGCTCTCCACACCTACAGTGATGCGATCTGAGCGCCTCAGCCTGGCGTTCAAGGTCCCTTCATCCGGGCCCCACGCTCCCAGTGATCTTCATCACCCCTCCGGACTACTTCCTTCCCTGGTCTGTCCTGTGGTGTTGCCTCACACTGTTGCTCTCTCCTCCTCCGTCTGCCTGGTCAAAGCCATTCTGTCATCCAAATCTCCGGGTTCAGATGATCCTTTCTCTACAAGACTTCTTCATAAGCTTTCTGCCAGATTTCCCCATCCCCGAAAGTTTGCTCCTTTACTACCCCACATGCCTGCCGTTACAGTTCTTTAAACAGGCTGTGTGTTCTCCTCGTGACCTTCCTCCGTGATTTCCTCATCATGCATTCACCCCACTGCCTTCAGCATGCCAAACAGGAGTTAGCAATTTGCAAAGGATGAGAAGCTATAAGTACACTCGCCACTGGAGATAGTTCAAGTAATAATTTTTAAATAATAATACTTTATTTATATAGCGTTCTACCGTTTCTTTATAAATCCCTTTCCATTGATGAGAGCTAGTCTGAGCTATATTTGCATCTTCCTGGGGAAACTGATTTATCCCACGCTGTGTGGATAGATAGCAGAGTTGGATCGAAAATCTGATTTTTTTTCCTTCCTAGTGTTGTGCCTTTTGTTGAACTAAATGGTTCAATTTGGAGGGAACCTCAAGATCTTACAGTAAGAGGGGATCCTCGTTTTAGTATCTATTGCCTTGATACGGGGTTACAGAATTCAGCATTCCAGGAGGCTTTGGGGTTGTTTAGGATCTGAATAGAGCGGAGGTATTGGGGACCTATTCATCTAGCATCTCAGCATTGCCGGTGCATGGATGTCCCCGCTGCCCATTAGCTATTTGTCCCTGTACCTGTGGAGTGACCCCTAGGAGCTCTCCTTTCCCAGGTTGGGGGAGGGCCACCCGGCTTCACTGCTGACGCTGCGGGCCTGCCCGGCCTCCTTCACGGAGGTCACCGGACCCTGTATTTTCTCCTACAAATGTCTCTGGCATTTGAGAGGCGAGTAAAGCCCCACAGCGCCTGCTTGTTCACAGAGGGCCTTATCAGTTGTTGATGAGACCCTGTCTAGGCTCACAGACAGGCAGTTTCCTCCAGCCCCAGAGCCCGAGCCCGCTGTGGAGCCAGAAGAAGGTGATAAGCCTCCGAGAAGATTTTTTAGGAGCCTTGCCTATCTTTCACACCAAGTCGCCAGGGTACATTTTCCATGGTCGCCATTTACAGATAGGGTGACTGCTCTCGGATAAGGCTGGGGACGGCAGTGGGTGGAGGGACCTTAAAGGGGGCAAATGGTTTTTCCAATTAACTACCCTTGGGAATCCCTCAGGACTCCACAAGCTTTGTCTTTGACAACTGAGTTTTTTTTTTCCTTTTCAATTGTAAAAATCCCTCCCAAGCCAGCCAAGCAGACCCTTTGTGGCCGGCTCCAAAGCAATCAAACAGGGTAGGCCCAGAGCCTCCTGGTGAAAGAGCGGAGTTTCACTGGGCCTTAACTATGGGGAATATTCTGCCTGCAGCTGCCAGGCAGGAAGGCTGTGGCGATAGGGGTGGCGGGGCGGCCCCAGAAAAGCCCAGTGTGAAGCCCAGTGTCTCAGACTAGTCAGGTTACAGGAAATATGTTTCTAGAATCGCCCACAGGCCAACCCCTTGACAGAGTCTTCTTGCCAAGTGTTCGGACAAGGCCAGAAGAAAGCACAGAGAGACAGGCCGATGCTTGGCTGGGAAGCAAAAGACAGGTTCGTGTTCCCAGGACTGAGAAAACCTACCTTCTCTTTGGACACTTTTTAAGAGTGAGAGATGGGTGATAGAGTGTACGAATGATTTGTGGCATTCATACAAAGTTAAATAAGGGTTTCAAATGGTGTTTAGAAAATGCATTCCCTTCATTTCCTGTTTGGACCAGGAAATACATATTCTAGACCTTAGAGAGAACTGTACAAAAAAGTAGAATCCATTTTTGAAATGTAGTGTTTTGAGTTATTTGTAGAGTTATGTTGTCTTGTAGAATTGTTCTTCTCCTCTCCCAATGGCAGGGCTGAGATGCAGGGAGCGAAGCCGATGGCCAATGTCACACAACTTGTAAGGACACAGAGTATGTTTTCAGTGAGTTATCCCTTTCCTCCATTTCATGCTGCTTTCATGCTAGTTTTTTCAACTGTTAGTTTTGTTTTGATCATTCCCGCAAAGAGAAGACCCAGACTGATTGTAGCCTTTTAGGGTCAATTTTGGAGTAAAGTGTGAGGTTTGGTAAGAATGCGACAATGTGTGTGTTGGCCAGTGGGGCGGGGGTGGGGGGTTAGCAGAAGGTGGCAATAACGTAAGGTTGGCTGATCTGGAATAGGCTATTTTATGGTATGCCATCCAAAAGATTGCTCCTTTCTTGATTCAAGTTTTCCATATGATAACACCCAGACTATTAGCAATGCTTTTAAACACACTGTTATGTTTTGGTCCCACTGTTAACTCACATCATAATCTCGCCTTCATGTCTCAGATACCATGGTGCAGAGCAGGCGGCTTGGGTCTAGTCTCCTGTTCCTGGGTGAGATGATGTCTGTACCACCCACAGTCCAGTGACGGGCATGTAGAAATAGCTAATAAGTGTTAGCCAGAATGGTCATTGTTTCCAGTGACAGCAATGGCATAAGAACAGATGGGTCCTTTGCTACAGAGAAATGCATAAGCAAAGTACAAATGACAGGACTTCATTTCAGGCTCCCATCCAGTCACAGAGAGAAGGTGTTTATGGCCTGTGGGACCACTTTGTAGGCATTATGGCATCAAGGCAGCTGTCTCCTTCCTCTACGGCTAAAGCTTGCACACTCTCCTTTCTGATTTCTATTTGTCCTCAGAAACTTGAGCCTTGGGGAGACAGACATAGATGGAAATGCCTTTCTAGCTCTCCTTGGTGGAAGGATCCAATTAATGGTCTGTAGAGGAGACTTCCAAGCCTAACATTGATCTTCCTGACCAGCTTCCTTTATTTTGGAACTTGATAACTCAAGGCAACCACCAGCGAAGACCACCAACTATTCACCTTCTAGGTGAAATTCTACATGGGAACTTGGGTTTGGGGCTTTACCTCGAAGGAGCAAAATGTGTAACAACAGCCATAGCTCATGGTATTAGCACTGTTGGCCACTGGATGCTGCCTGCTCCCTGGCCCCTCTCTTCTAAAGGGATGGTTTGGGTCCAGCCCAATGGTTACAATGTTGCTTAGAGACCCCATGTGACTCTCTACCCTTTGAGCTCTAGGGACAGACTCTGCCTCTAGAAGTGCCTGAAGAATCACTTCATAACATAAATGGTTTTTCTTTTCAATACAATGCTGGAAGAATTATTATGAGGAACTTCGGTGTGTGTGGACAGTGCTAAGATCTTGGCAAGCCTGGATTTATTTGGAATAACAATAAGGCCAGGACAGGGTGGGTGGTAGGCTATTTTATAGGTGAGGAAGTAGAAGAATGAAGCTAACACTGAGCTCTGGGATTCTAAATCTTGGAAGATGCTGAATCCTGGAGAGCATGCTGCCTGGTTTTGTCTGGTTGTGCATTTAATGCATCAGGATAGACTAGCAGGAGGGGCCATATTTCCCAGCTTTGTGCTCTAGTCCAGGTAGTGTGCCTCATGGGGACACTAAGGAGTTGGTTTTAGTATTCCCAGGGCCCGGCAGTCTGTGACTCAGTACCCTCTCTTGACCACTAACACTGGCCACGTGAATGTCACACCTCCCTTGCTTATGGTGCAACATTACCCCAGGGTTCTTTCTCTCAACAAGATGGAATGTAGCAAATTGCCCCCTGGGGAATCCTCATTACTTGAGTTACTGCACGTCCCAGCATTTATGAGTCTTCCTTTTCACATATTTTTTCCTGGTAAAATTGAAAAATAGAAATCATCCAGGAAAAATAAATACAACATGTAATTTTATTTTTCTTAAAATGAAAGACATCTCTTTTACTCATCCCCTTACCCATCATCCAATCAACTAGAAATTCAGTAACCCAAGAATTTCACAAAACACTGGTTGTCTTAATAAAAGTAAGACAAATAATAAAGAAAACATGCCTCCATTAGGATATTTTTTAAACAATTTTCAGAGAAAGCAATAGTAGGACCATTATGCCTTCCACTTAATACCCAAATCAGGGTTAAAAGTATGTGCCCAGGGACAATCAGGTATCAGGACTCCATTTCCCTGAAATTCAGAAACTCCGAAATTCTGAAAAAAACCTGCCCCTCTCACATTTGCAAGCCTGTTACCAAAACCTTGTGGCATGACTCCTAATTTTCAAAGTTCCTTCCAAATCATTCACTCTCATTTGAATGGCAATTGTAGTTTTAATTGCCCTTAGACTCTGAGAATTAATTAGCTCTTTGGAGCAAATGGATAACACAGCCAAACTGTTAGCATCACTAGTAGCTTCCTGGAGCTCCCCTACTTTCTCTCGTTCTGGAAAAGTTGGGAGCTTTTTGCGTGTATTAAAAAAGGAAAGGCGATTTCTTCTTTCATTTACCAAATTTACCACGTTGCTTTCAGTGACTGTCAAAGATGGCCTTAATTTTGTTCATGACTCAGTTTTAGGCCATTCAGTTTTTTCCTTCTTCTTGCCGAAGTTATTTCAGAATTTGAAGCAAATATTAACTTAAAAAAAAAATCTGTGTTCTGAGCAGCCCGAATGTCCATCAGTAGATGAATGGATAAATAAAATATGCTATTTGTGCACAATGGAATAATACTGGGCTTTTGAAGAAGGAGATTCTGACAGATGTTACAACATGAATGGATCCTGAGGAAATTATGCTCGTTGAGATCAGCTGGACAGAAAAAAGACAAACACTGCATGATTTCCCTTACCCTGAGGTCCCTAGAGTGGTCAGATGCACAGAGACAGAAAGTAGGCAGTGGTCTGGACTGGAGGGAGGGGGTCGGACCTGCTGGTGGACATAGAGCTTTAGTTTCATGTGGTTGGTGGCGATGGCTACACAGCTCTCTGAATGTACTCATGCTGCGGAAATGGGCGCCTAAGAAAATGGCTACAATGGTATCTTTTATGTTCTGTATCTGCTCAACACTTTTAAATTTAAAAAATTTTTAAAAATTAAAAGGCATCAGGGGAAAAACCCCAACGTTGCCCTCCCTTGACCGTGGTTTGTGGTTCAGGGGATTCAGGGCTTTGGAATGGAGAACGGAGATGGGCTCTCTCCACAGCACTGGGGGCAGCTCCCTAGCTCTGAGTTCTGTTAGGCTGATGTCAGAGTTCAGCCACCTGCAGTCAGGCTCCCTGGTGTTCAGGACACATAACTGAGGCCTTTTCCTGCATCCCTGTTCTTTCCTGGCAAAGTGATAATGCTCTTAATTAGCACTGAGTCCAGACTCCTAAAGCCTGAGGCCCAGATGGGGAGGTAGTGGAGGAGGGCTGCCCGCGGGTCCAAGGGAGTGGCTGGGCAGTTGGAGGCAGAGCCTGGAAGGAAGAGGGAGGCCCTAGATAGAGAGGACAAGAGGGGAATGTTTTGCTGACAGAAAAGAGATATATTTTAGACTGACTTCTAATGCAAGCCATGTTTAAATCTCATTCCCAGAGTACAGTGCTCTCAGGATAACTTGAATTAATTTAGTGTCCTCCCTGCTCTTCCTCCAGTGAGGACCCAGGGAGGCTACGAAAGACTGTCTTTCTCTCTTTCTGCTTCTCTCTCATAATCAAAGCCCATGAGGACCCTTGCTGAATGATTTAACCCAAACTGGTACCCTGACCGTGGAAGGTCCCCAGCCCTCTTTCTCACCCTGTAATAGACCTTCAAGTCCTAGAGATCATCCTCCTCACTGACTCCCCAAAATGCTGTAGTGTGTTGAATGGTAGCCCTCCAAAATGTCTGTCCACCCAAAACCTGTGAATGCCACTTTAGCTGGAAAAGAGGTCTTTCCAGATGTAATTAAGGATCTTGAGATAAGATCATCCTGGATTATCCAAGTGGGTCCCAAATCCAATGACAAGTGTCCACATTAAAGCAAGGCAGAGGGAGAGTTGGGACACAGAGGGGTAGGCCTTGTGAAGGCAGAGACAGAGATTGGAGGGACACAGACACAAGGGACTGCAGAGCCTCCAGGAGCTGGGAGAGGCAAGGAAGGATGCTCTCTCTAGAGTCTTTACAGGGAGCCCAGGCCTCCTGGCCCCTTGATTCTGGGCTTTGATCTCCAGAACTATGAGAGGAGAAATTCCTGTTGGTTTAAGCCATTCAATTTATGGTCATTTGTTACAGAAGCCCTACAAAAGTAATACATGCTAATACTTGAAACCAGCATGGCAGTCTCCTTTGCTGCTGAACTGTAGCTGGTGGGACTCACGCTTCCTGTTCTTGAAAAGGAGCTGCACTGGCGATGCATAGGAGCATGTTCTTGCCCCGTCCTGTACGCATGCACCATCCAGGGGCCTCTTGCAGCTCAGTCTGTGAGACGGTTGCCAGGCTGGGGTCCAAGATTCTGCCTTTCTAAGATGCTTCCTATGGTACAGATGCTGCTGGTTACCACCAGTTCACTTTGAACCCACAAAAACTAGTTGGGACAGAGACTTTCCAACAGAAGCATAATAAACAAACATGTTAATTGTGTTGTGCTGGGAGCCACTGGCCAGCATTCAGTCCTTATCAGGGACTCCTCATGATCTTTACCTACGTTTGTGATTTTTATCACAGTATTTGACCTAATCTGTTTGAATGCTGTAGATAGAATGCCATTATCCATGATCTCTGCCCCATAAACTTAGAACCAATAATCTGTTTTGCATAAAGATCTCTGTGCTGTATCTTCCTCACCTGTTAAACAAGGGACTTAGGCTAGGTTGCTCAAATTTCCTCCAGCTTGAACTTTCTTTGAGTATAGGGTACTTTCCCTACACCCAGATATAAGACTTTCTGGAGTCTTCATATCTACTTTTGCCTTCAGCTTAAGGCCTTTCTCCTCATGTTAATGCAGTGAACCAAGGGCAGAAAAATGGCCTGAGACTCTGCAACATAAAAGAAGGTGATAAAATACTCCTTGCTTATTGCTGTTGTGGTTTTTCCACTGATCCGTCGAGGTACCCGCCCTCCCTGCAGTGAGTTGTGAGCTTCCTTCTGAAGATCTAACAAACCAATTGTTAGTGAGTCTCTCTGATATCTCCTCCATTTTCAGGAGTGGGCGTTTGAGTTTGAGTTTGAGTATGTGTGTGTGTGTGTGTGTAAACCTTACTGGCCAAATCCTTATGCTCTTCTTATATATAAAACCGAGTGTGAAGTCTGACTAACCAGAGCATGCATAGCGCCCTTAGCACAATCTGGAAAAAACCCATCCTCGGCAGTTGTTGCTCTGAGAGCAAAAACAACCACTGTCTTTATCAGAATGTTACTCCCTTAATAAGTGGTGTTTACAAAAAGCACTTTACTGTCAGGATTGACACTGTAGAATTTGGCAAACGTGCTAGAAGACTGTCTATAATCCCAGCAGGATGGCCATTTTCAGGCCTCACATTTCAGTTCCTCTGAGTTCCCATTGCCCTACCACACTTCTACTAGAAAGCTCTTTAAAGATTGGGCTTAAAACGCACACACACAATCGGTAATACGGGAGCTGCTGTTCGATGGCACAGATTCTCCAGCTCATCAAAAATGCATTTACCTTCCTCACAGGTCTAGCCTGTAACTCCTCACTGAATTTCACAGGCCAGTGGAATGGGAGGCTGTCACCGGAAATGGAGTGAGGTAACATTAACATGTCCCCAAACAACACTGTGTGGGAAATATTCCTACTAGAAAGTGAACCATGACCACTTACTTCACTTGGATTCATTTTCTCACCCACTCACCCTCCCCTCTTCTTCTCACTTGTTTAGTGATGAAAACAGAGACCTTGACAGGCCACAGCTATGGGGTTAAGGGTAAGCAAATGGATTCCTGAGCAGGCATCTGTTTGTGGAATCTGGAACAGATGTGTGTCTAGGGCTGGTGTCCCTTCCTCGTGCCTCTGGCTCTGTCTGAACAAATACTTCGTGCTGTGTCCTCTCCCAGCAGCTTCCTCAGCTCAGGGCTTTAGCTACTCTCTCACTCAGGCTTACACATGGCTCTCTTCAGACCCCTTGACCTTTTTCTTGCTCTGTGGTGCTTCACCTCTGACTGCATATTTGCAAATTTTTGCCATGTGCCCATTCAAAGTCTCAAGACAAAGAATCTGATCATAGGAGGATCTTACTTTTCATGGCCAGCCTTGGTGTGCCTGGGCCATGTGACTCTGGGTCATTTGACTTGATCCAATCAGCTGCGGCTCATGTATTAGGGACACAAACCATGGCCCAGGCAGCAAAGGGCTAGGGGTTAGGCAGATTCACTGTGAAGAGGGTTTGGGCAGGGCTTGTAATGGAAGGACATATGCTTCCCTCATCTTACTTTGAAAAGGCTTTAGATAAAAGGCCAGGTAAAGTCTCGAGGGGCTGGGGGGGTCATAGCTGTACAGTAAGTACCAGCCCCCTCCTGTTTTCTATCCCCAAATGTAAGAAGGGGTGAAGCCAAAGTCACAGAGAATTGAAACTGATCTCCTTGAAAACACCAAATGAGTGTGGCTGGGGACAAAAAGTTTGCTAGTGCCGGCATAGAGACAGCCCGACATAGCAAAACATCATCAGGGAGAGCAGGCTGCAGAATTGTGGGGAAGAGGTGGGGGTGACGGGGCAGGAAAAGCAAGCTCTCAGCTGTGAATGTGTTGTGTGCACTTGGATGCGAATCAGGCTGCAGCCCGCCACACTGCACACCAAGGGTCATGGCACTGTGTGAATTCCATTTGCAGGTCCCCCTTTTAAAAGGCAGAGCTGGTCTCCCTGGCTCTAATGGAGGGGGACGGCCCCAAGCTCCCAGCCAGAGAGACAGAGGTGCCCCCAGCACTCTGGAGACTTTGTCTGGGTTGGGCATCCATTTTGCTTCTGCTGGCCTCAGCCCCCACTCCATTGCCACCTCCTTCCCATTTCCTGTACTCTTCACATTCACTAGCGATTTCTTATGCTTTAACACCCAAGGTGGCATCAAAAATGACTTTACTTTTAAAATAATGCAAGAAAACTCCTGAAAGAAAATAAAGAATATCTTCATACCTTCATACCTGGGGACAGGTAAATCATTTCTTAGACAAGATACAAAAAGCACTAACCATAGAAACATAAAATAAATTGGACTTCATCAAAATTAAAAATTTCTTCTCATCAAGAGACACTATCAAGAAAATAAAAAGCCAAGGACCAAGAGAAATATTCACAATGTATATATCCAACTTAAATCTAGAATAGATAAAGCACACCTACAAACCAGTAATGAAAAGATAACCCAATAAGAAACAGGCTAAAGCCTTGAAAAGACACTTTCCAAATATAAAAATGGTCTATAAACATATGCAGAGTACTCAATATCACTGCTCATTAGGAAAATACAAATTAGAAACTAGAAGGTATTACCACTTCACAGCCACTTGCTTGAATGGCTATAATTTAAATGACTGACAATACCAAAATTATGTCAGCTGGAGAAGGAACAAAGGGACTCTCATATATTGCTGGGAGAAGATCACATTATAGCCACACTAGACAACTCCTTAGTGCTTATTCTTTCATTGTTAATACTCCTACCCCATGACCTATCATTTCCTTTCTAAGTATTTATCTGAAAAATGAAAGCATGTGTCCACACACAGACTTGTTCAAGAGTGTTCATAACAGTTTCATTATTAGTAGCAAGAAACTGGAAAAAAATAAAAGGCTTATCAGTGGGTTCATGTATAAACAGGAGTTAGGGCAACCTCCTGCAAGAGAGAGAACTGGGCAAGGCGGCCCCCGGAAGGCAGTGCCCAGTAAGAAATGCAGATGCGTGTTTTCTGGCTGATGTTCCCAGCCCCTGGGACATGTCAGTCCCAAAGAGGGCATCTGGGGGACACACTATAGTCTCTACTACATCATGTAACAAACACCCCACATAAGATAGAAAACATTCCCATCGCCCAGTTCCCAGTACCCTTTGTGGTCATATAATGGAATACTACTTAACAACAATAATTCTGAGGTATACAAAAATGTGATTGAATCTAAAAAACCATTATGGATGCCAGACACT
Organism: Mellivora capensis; assembly: GCA_004024625.1. NCBI lineage: Eukaryota > Metazoa > Chordata > Mammalia > Carnivora > Mustelidae > Mellivora > Mellivora capensis. Next base: position 38,892 of record PISX010006273.1, read on the forward strand.
GCAGACTATCTTCTTTGTGATTCCATTTATGTGAACCGGTAAAACTCACAAATATAATCTGTGGTGAGAGAAACAGCAGTGCTTTTCTCTTGGTGGAGGTGGGAACAAGGTGAGGGGGTGGAAATTGACTGCAAGGAGAACCTATCAGTACTAACTACTGGACACTTGGGAAAAATGAGGGCCACCACTAAACGAAGTGGAAATATTAGAACTGCCATGACAGACAGGGAGGAAAGCATCAAAAGACTCTGAGCAATGGGCATGCTAGAGCAAATATTTCAGAAGGCCAGAAATTCCATCAGCTGACCAGTTTTGCAGGATGGCCTAGAGAATGTGCTGGTCAGTGAGTGTGCACTAGAACTGTTAAGTAGCTCAGTGGTGGTTGTCTTCATAGATCAGGGCTTCCAGCAAAAGATGCTACTACAGAACTAGACTTTTGAAGGCAATGGGGATAATAGGATCCCAGAATAATAGAAGAAAGGTGGCACAATTATTACAATGAGCAGCAAGGTCAGAGCAGAGACTTGACCAAGTAGGATGGACCAACAGAGAGATAGAGATGATTGATAGAATACATTGTTCCTCGGGCAGAGATAGCTGGGCAACCAATAGAAGAATTTTTAATATGTACCATTAAAAGAAATGCAGGATAAATGATCGGAGCCTGTGGACAGCAGCCCCAGAAAAATTCAAGATTCCTGGCTGTTCTCAGACCTGGAACCCACTGACTGAAGTATAGGTCAAGTCCCCAGGAGGAACAATTCTGCAAGTCTACAGCATGTATACTCAATAGTAATTTCCCCAGTCCTTCCCTGTGGCTATTTATTCATATAACCGTGCATTGAGCAAAGGAGAATATGCATAAACTTTTCAGAAATTGTTAGACATTCTAAGGTCTTGACCTAGGGAGTTGACATTGATGTCCATGAATCCAAAAGCAACTATAACCTGCCTGTTAGAATAGGAGCATATGGGGTCCAAATGATAACTTGAGCCCTGAACCTAGTTCAGCTAACTGTGGGCTCAGTGGCCCATGGTACCACCCAGTATTATTTCTCTAGTCTCTGAATGTAGAATTGGAGTTATCATTGTTAGTAATCCCTGTTCGTGGGCATTGCTATCCATACTTCAACTTCCACGCTCGGATCTTTGTTGCTCTATGAAAACCAGCTTGGACTCAAACCCATGGGCTCTTTCCAGTCTCAGCTGTGTTGAGTAACTTCTATGGACATGAGACCCTATCCATGACTCTAGCCCACCCAGCCGGGCTCACCTGCCCCAGGAGAGATTGCACACTTTTCAGCCTAATAGTCCAACCTCCCCCAAGCAAAGACAACCCATACCTGGCCTGGACATCTTCTAGCTTTGCTTAAAGTGATAGTGGAATAGTGGAATGTAAGAAATGATATTGCATCCCGAGATCAAGGCTGATAACATAGAGGAAACAGTTCCTGGTTCCCACCAATGCAAGGGGAAACCAAATAATCACATTCTAGACAATGTACCAATAAAAAGCAAGGATACGCAAGTATTTGGAGAAGGGATGGAAGCAGATATGCTTATTATTACAACCAGCAATAAATAATACTAGTTACAATGCATTTAGCAACTACCACGTACCAAGAATGTTCACATCTGCTCTCTTCTTTGATCCTAATGACAACCCTGTGAGGTGATTGGCACGCCCATTTTATGGGGAAGGAAACAGAGGCTCAGGGAGCTGTGATAAATGGGCCAAAGTCCTAAATCTCCTAGGCAGCAGAGTGAGAATCCCAGTCTGGCTGGCTGATTGTGGCTCCAGCCCTGCAGCCGTCACACCATACTGTATCCCTGTTGCAGAGGGTTGTGATTCAAGCACCTTGAATAAATCGCTTGGCTTCCAGAGAGTGGGCTTAAGAAAATATGCTTTTTCTTTCATGCTTTTGAAGACAGAATCAGTCATAAAGGCCATTCCTTTAAGACCTTCTGCTTTGAAGTGATAAAAGCTAGATTGAGGGAAGGCTCACAGGCCCCTGATCTGGGCTCACCCCTGCCCCTGGAGCCAGGAAATGTGATTTCTCCTGCCATCCCTTTCACTCACTGCTCTTGCTCTGCTTCTTGGGTCTCTGGTGATTTTTTTTTTTTTTTCTTAAGAAAAGAAGATAACTTGGGTTAATTTCGAGTTCTCCACGATTTATCTGTGCTGAGCTGGAAGAGTGTTGAGTGGGAAAGGGTTTCATTGTCCACGAGGGCCTCACGGCTCTTCAACACCCACCACTTCTGCCTCATGTCAAAGGAAAGCAAATAGGTTTATTAAATAGCTGTCAAGCCGAATGAGCGAGCACTGAGAACACACGGAGGGGAGATTGGATTAGAGAGAGAGGACATGCCACACTAAACAAGGGCACAGATTTATGGCCTTGGCCAGGCAGCCTTCGAAATGATGCCTGAGGTAGATATGTGTGAGGGGAGAAGCTGGGCCAAGCAGGTGAGTCGTGAGGTCCTGACGGAAGGACTGAGGCATGAGAGGCTTCCAGAAAGGCCGGGCACTTTCTTCCCAGCACGTGGAGGGTTGAAAAGTGTGGACTTTAACTTTCCAGCCTCTTTGGTATTGGAAGGTCCAAGAAAAGGATCAGAAGGATGGAAGGAGCCAATTTGCAGCGTCTGCTGTATTTTTTGCTACGTTTAAGCTAGTTTGTGTTGGGTTTCCTGTTACTTGAAACTTGTGCATCAAGTTTCATAGTGAATGTTGATCATTTTTTGGAAACCTTAGAGAGCCTTCAGTACTGGACAAAGGAGTTCAGAGTTTAACGATGAGGAATTAGGACTCTCTTTGAGTAGAAGAGTGACCTTAATGCCTTATGTTTGTTGTCTTTATATTTATCTTACAAAAACACCAATCTTATGAAAGCGATGATCTAGATGAATCCCATCTCAGCGATTATTGCAAACATCTAAGTGTGGAGAGGTGATAGCCCAATAGCCAGAATGGGTAGCTGATTAAGATGGAAATAACCCTCAGATTTGAGACATGTTACTTGATTTGAACTGGTAGGACACTGGTTGGAATTCTTTTAATACTTAGAATACTTTTAATTATATTAGAAATACTGAGGTATTGATTTAAGCAAAATGGGGGCTTTAGTATCAGAGTACAGTGGTGTCTGACCGAACCCAGGGCAGGGGAGCTTAGGGCCAGTATTCGTTCTCTCTCCTCTTTCCTTCTTCCCCTCATGTTCTTCATCCTCCTTTTATATCCACAGAATGGCTTCCTCTACGTTCCCATGTCTCAGAGAGGAAAACAAGACCACTGAAGTCTTCTGCGTTTAGATGGCCCTCTCTTTCTTTCTCCTTCTAAATCCCCTTGGAAGGGATTCTGTTTGGCCCCACTGAGCCAATCATTTATGGAGGAGGAGGGACATGTTGGAGGTCAGGGTATCCCAGGTTCTCTTCTGTGGTTCTGGGAAGGGGGATTGTGAGATATATTAGCTTAGTGGGCTTCCATCCTCTCAGAACTTGGTGTCATTGAAGGCGCCCTGACCAGGGGTGAGTTAGCAGGGGAGAAGGATGGTCGGTGACGACAGTGAGGCTCCTGGTCTGAGTGACCGAGAGCATGAAGCAGCATTTCCTTAGATGGGCGGGTGGGGCTCCTACAACCGAATGAAATGTGAATGTTTTGAATATAGAGTGACACGGGCTGCAGGAGAAACAGTTGAGGACTGATAGTATTGGGCATGGCATCTATGACTTTACCCATGTTTGAAGTGAGCGGAAGAGAGACAAGGTCACTTTGGAGGCAATCAGGCACCTGTGAGATGGAGAAAAACCTGAGGCTTAGGAGACACCAAGAATAAAGTGACCCTTTGGTTCCAGAACATAGGCTTGAGCCCCCAGACCAGACTCAAAGGTGGAGAGGACAAGGCAGGGTCTGTGGCTACTCTGGCTTTTCACGTGGCTACCTGCTGGCTTTGTGACTTGGAGAAAAGAGCCACTAGCTGTGGCAGGGCATGAGAAGGAAAGGCACCATCAATTTGTAAAGGCTATGTGTTTATAAGCAAAGTGGAAAGCTAGTCTTGGGGGGACATGAGTGGGTTACATGCGCTGTTCCTCCAACACGCATAGCGGAAATTATTTATTGATCAAGGAGCTATTTCCTGCAGAGCCCAGAGAGAGTCTTTCTCAGTGAAGGGCTCCAGGCATCTTCTGTTGATCAGTTGGCATCTGTGATGAGCTGTGCTGGTCACCCTGTTCGAGGCAATGGCTGGCAGGGGAAGCAGGGAAGTCTGGGCTCAGTGTAACCGATCCATAAATTTTGTGAAGAACCAGAGAGGTCATGGCGACCACAAGTGGGACTCTAACACAAAGGCCTAGATTAAGACATGAAGGCGCCTTCCCCTTCTGACAGTGTTGGTCTGTGATGGCAATTTTACACAGTGCTCTTGCACATGGAATTTCCTTCTCCCAGCCACTCTGTGGGGCTAGTAGAAGGTGGATGCCTTGTATAGGTAAGAGATCAGAGACCTGAACAAGTGAAATGCCACCTCCAAGTACAACCAGCTGGGACCAGCTCTCTCCTGTTTCACCTAGAATTGGATATTCTGATTGTTGGTCAGTGTTTTCTATTGCTCCAAAGTATAGTTTGATTTGAGACCACATTCTTCCGCTGAGGTCCCTAATAAAGAGAATGATCTCCAAGATGAGTGTGATAGCTCCTTAGAGTCTTGGTCTAAAGTCAGTACCATTAGCATGCACTAGGAGTTTGTCACAAGAGCAGAATCCAGGCCCCTCCCCAGACCTCCTCTGTCAGAATATGCATTTTCACAAGCCCCCCTGTAGATTCATGTGCTCACTGAAGTTCAAGAAGCACTGTTCCATCAGCCCCTAGTCCTTTCAAATACTCCACTATGGCAAAAAGACTCTATAGGTAAATATGTTTGGGAAACACCAAATTCTATCCTACTTTTTTAATGCATTAACATATCAAAGGCTTGGGAAAATCCTAAAGTAAAGAAAATCTACTTACCTGATTAACAGTGTTTTCCATATCTTTATATTCTTTGTATGAGTGAGAATTATTAATATCCCATGGATTTACTGTTGAGCGAACAGTTTGAGACATGCTGCCACACAATAAGGCTAGAGAAAGCCAGAAATGCTTGTGTGTGTTAAAAATAGCTTAAAGAGACGCACACAGATTGACCTGGCAAACAATTATTTATCAATATCCTCAAGTGAAGGAGAGCACTGCTATTGTCAAGGCATTAATATCAGAAAACAGGAAAAAGCAGTTGGGTAAAGGAAAACAAACAATCAGTGGCAGTTTAATGTGGGCAGATATGTTTGACCAAGAAGAAAATGGATGGAAAATGGATAGAAAGCTGTCTCATTAATTGGCTGCAATTTTCTACCTCAGTCTTTCATTCAATGTGAAGCATCATGAAGTGGGATCTAGGTATGAAATGGGTCTATTCTGTATTCTGTATGTGATCTCATTTAATTTCTGCAGCACTCCTGGGAGATAGGTATAAGTAGTCCCATTTTACAGACAAAGAAACTGAGGCTCAGATCATTTGCTAAAGGTCACAGAGCAAATGAGCAGGAACCCAAAACCACAGCCGATGAGTCAGAAGGCAGGCTCTTTAACTCAAACATGGTTTTGTACCGAAAACACAGGGGGAGGCCTGGGGCTCTGGGGGCCTGTCTTATCTCACCCTGCAGTCCCAAGGAGAGGGTACATGGGCCAGGAGCATCTGGGACCTGTGGCTTCAGGTTGTCAATCCCCTTGTGATTGACACGCTCAGCACCAGCTTCCTATGTCTGTCTCTGCTCCCAGGGGGACTGCGCTGGGGTCCGGGACCTTGCACATTTGACCCAGCAATTTAGATCTTGTGTTTTACCCTCCCCACCCCCCAGATTAACAGAGAGGAGCTGTAACAGAGAGGTGCAGCCCACCACTCCCACCTGAACCACGTAAAACAGATTATTGAACAAAGAAATGGATAGATAATGGGGGGGGGGTGGTAGGGAAGGGGCTCACCAGCCAAGTTGCCTGTTTATAAGCAGCAACTGCTATTGGGATAATTGGTTGCAGGGAAGGCCAGACCCAGGTTGGCCCAGTTTGGGGATCATTAACTCAATTAGTTAATTTTCAAGGAAAACATTTCTGTGATAAGTAAAAAACAGAATAAACCACGAGACTGCAACGCCTCCTTTCAGTGAACTCGGGTATCGGGCCTGATCTGCAAAGGGAAGGCAGCTGAGGAGAACCAGACCAGGTGCACCTGGGGGGGGAGCAAGAGTGGTGACTGTCACAACAGCCAGTCACAGACACTAGGTTACTGGTCAGGCTCTGGTGTGGTTTTTTTTGTTGTTGTTGTTGTTGTTGTTTCGCTTTTTGTTTTTAATTTTTTAAATTTCTTTTCAGTGTACCAGAATTCATTGTTAATGCACCACACCCAGTGCTCCACGCAATACGTGCCTCCATAACATCCGGTGTGTGTTTTAATGCATTTAATCTTCACAGAAGCCCAATGGAAACCAACACCATTATTGTCCCCATTTTACAAATGATAAAACCAAAGCCCAGAAACTTCACATAATTTGTATTTAGGATCGCACAGCTAGCAAGTGTTAAACACCTAGCAGACAAATTCTGAACCGACTGCCTGAATTCAAGCCCTGCTTTGCCATGGTCTTCTCCCTGGGAAAAAGGGGTGGTGGTGGTGGTGGTATTAGATCTTTTTTTGCCAAACCTCAGTCATTTTCTTAATACCTTTGAAATTTGGGGCCGGCTGTCATAAAACCAACGCTACCAACCTCTTACGACTTTTGGTGAACCACTTTGCTTTTTGAAAATTTAAATAAGCATAGGAAATAGGAAACACATCAAAAGGTAGGTTGAAAACCAACATCTGTTATCCTAAATACAAGGTAATGATAAAAATAAATATCGTGAGGAAAAAAATACTATTACGTGAGTCTGAGGCATAGATCTGTTTCCTCCTTGTTAAAAAGAGAAGTTAACAAATCTACCAGAAATGTCAGAGACCTATTAGGCTCAGTCTATAATTTTCCTCCTGCTTAAAATCAGAAGTACCGAAAGAGAACAGAACAGGAAATGCCTTACTCAAAATTGCGCGTCAGGAAACGCATGTTGCCTACTTCTCAGTGCTTTCTCCTACACCACAAAGCTGAAATGAAACAGCAGGATGGAGTGCTGGGCCTCAGAAGCTTAAAGAGTCCCAGAGCAGAGGGGCGGACCCCTGCTCAGGTGATCTACATGCTGATCTTGTAAAGGGAGATGGTGAGCGTGCCATCTTTATCCACTCAAGAGGGATTCCCCCAGCAAAGTGGCACAAGCTCCAAAACATCTAAGTAATACTGTGGTAGCAGTTTATGACCACATAGCCAGCCCACCTCTCCTTTCAGACTCATGGGATGATTATATCCCACCCCTCACACTTCGACATAAACCATGGCTATTTGACTTGCTTTGTCAAGTGAAATGTGAGAGGAAATGCTGTGTGCCACCTCTTGGTGGAAGCACTGATGAGCAGGGACATGCTCTCTCCTCCCCTGCTACAGTGAATCCTAGGATCTTGTGTGGAGACCGCATGTGATAGGATGATAGAGTCCCCATCTGCCTGGGTTCCTGAGTGACCACTGTATACAGCAAAGCCTTCCCCAACATCCCATCTCTCTACTGACCCACAAGAGCGTTCACGTTGTTTCAAACCACTATGACTTTGCTATCTCCTGAGATCAAAACAGTGACCAGCCTATTCTGACTGATGAAGAGACAAAGCTCTTACACTGGCCACCAAGGCTAAAAATCCAGGGACTGGTTGTCTGGCAAGCTGCTTCTCCACACTTCATGTCCCTTTGCCGTTGGTCATCGTCACTGCCTCTTTACCACCAGGGGAGCTGGAAATCCACGGATGTCTCCGGTATCATTTACAGCCACAGTTCTGGCCACTCTGCAGTTCACGCTCTTACTGAGCTCTGGGGTCGTGAGCCCGGGTGTCACTGTCTCTCAGTACCGATTCCTGACCTTTCACCTCAATCAACAAGACCAATACTCCCTGTCTGTGTGTTACCTTCTGTCAAGTGTGGCCCGTTAGCGAAGGTTCTTGGGCACCAAAAGATCCCAGCATTTAGAGATGAACATGCAGCTCCTTCTGGCTGGTCCCATCTTCCGTGCCATTCTCAGATCCCCATGTCTTCAGCCTCCTTTAGGGCCATCCCCACTCGTCAGACATGTTTATATGTGACAAACCACAACGATCTTTTTCTCTAAAGTCTCCTCCGCTGCTCTGAAGAATTAGTGGACACGAATGGATACTCGGAGGGAAAGCCTGAGTGCCTTGTGTGTGTTGGCCCTGGGTATCGTTTCTAAGTATAATATGTCTACTTCTTCCTCACAGACTATAGCTTCCTCCCAAAGAAAACATAGGTCTTGATTGCATTTGCATCTGTCTATCTTCTGGTGCATGACAGGCCACCTCAAGCTTAGTGGTGTAAACCCCAAAATCACTTTGTTATGCTGACAGATTCTGGAGATCATGAATTCATATAGGACACAGTAGGGCATCAAGAACTCTGAGGCTCTGAGAGTTTTTACCCTCCTTGCAAGCTAACAAGTCAGCTTGGCACAGTTTCACAGATGCAGGTAGAAAAAGGAGATGCCTGGGTCAGAGATGAAGAACTTTATTGTTCACAGCTATAGCAGCAGTTTGACTAGCATTATTGTTTGGTGTCAGTTCCCTGAGGCCCAATTCCCACAGCGCGAGAGGAAGAGGCAGGTGACACCAGCACATGCAATAACCTAGTGTGGGACTGTAGGGATTATTATTTATATTATTACTATTGTAGGGATATCCCAAGGATATCCTTATCCTTGGGAGAAGAATACCAAATGTAGGGAAGCTGAATCTTTTATAATGGGAAGGAAGCCTGCCTTCCATAAGGTATTATCTTTATTATATGGGACAATTTTCTGGTTTTCAAGGCTATAAGCAAACTGGCCCTTTTTTCCGAGGGTGGTGCAATCTCATTTTTCTATGGTATTTTTGCTATATAAGCATCTTATAAAAGACAATCTGACTACATAAAAAACTAATGATGTATTGTATGGTGACTAACATAACACAATTAAAAATAAATAAAGGATTAAAAAAAAAGACAATCTAGACCAAAGACAGTCTGTGTTTCTGTTTACAAGACATGTAGAAATGCAAGAAACCCATAGTCTCCCAATATGGCAGTGACTCTTTTCTGTTACAAAATGTATTGAGCCTTAGCTGAGAAGACTCACACGGCTGAGGTCTGGAATTATCTGGAGGCTTCTTCATTCAAATGTCTGGTGGCTAGGCAGACTTGAAGCTGTGCTCACATGGGATTGCCAACTGGTACCACACTCCCTGTGGGTTGGGATTCTCACATCACAGCAGCTGGATAGGGAGAGGAACATTCCAGGAGGGAGATGTAGAGAACAACAGAATGAAGAGAACCTAAAGGACGTTGCATGGCCTTTCCTGACTAATCTCGAGAGTCATGCCGCATTACTCTTCCACCCTCTACTGACTTTAAGCAAGCCACTAGGGGCAGCCCAGACTCAAAGGGAGGGTCATCAAGCACTTGATGTGGGAGAGTAGTGAGGTCACATGAGAGAAGAGTATATGGGATGGGATATTGTTGCGGCCATCTTTGGAAAGCATGCCCATGGAATGTAGTACCAACCTGTCTGGGCTCATGGCAGAAGTGAAAACACCCTGGTGTGTACCAAGAAACACCTTACTTCAGCTGCTATTCATGCTGCATAGTGTAGTGAAAAAGAACCCAGCCTAAATGTCTGCAGGGCTGTGTTCTAGTTTCTGCGATAACCACTAAACACCTGGCTGTCACCACGGGCAAGTCACTTATGTAACTGAGCCCCTGAGATCCCAGTGCCCTGGGAAAGCACCTGAAACGAAAAAGGAACCTGCCCCTCTCGCTTCACAGGATTGTTGCGAAAGTCACACGAGAGTCCTGTGAGGGTCCCACACTGTGCCAGGCAGACAGGCGAAGAGTTCTGAGGGTTATCCGATGTGTGACTGTCCTGGAGGTAGAGAGTCTGCAGGCCATCCGCATCTGAGGATCTCCTGGACCCTTCCTGGGTGAGAGGCACACAGCTTCAAAATTAATAATGTAATCAAAGCCTTTTAATTCTTATAATTGAGTTATCCATGAAGAGCAAGGGGAGCACCTGGCTTTCTGCCCTTTAAGGGCTAGAAAACAACGAAAGGATTAAGTGTACCATGAAATTGCTGTGGGACGTTCCCACCCAGGGACTTCCTCCAGCTAGTGAAAAGAAAAAGAGACAGGGAGAAAGGGAGACAGAAAATGAAAGAGACACACACACAGAGGGAGAGAAATAGCAAATAAGATTGTGGAGGGAGGCTCAGAGAACAGAATGAATAACTGGCCCCGAGTGACAGAGACCAGTATCTCACTGCTGGATACAGCTGCCGGCTGTAGGGGACTCGGGAGTGGGTGCATGTAGCTTCCTAGGCACTCAAATGTCCAAATCTTGGGACTGGAGATGAGGAAAAGAGGGAGAAATATTTTTTTAGTTTGGAACATGAGAGGGTCTTGAAATGTTGCAGAGTAAAGTTGTGGAGCACTTACTCTGAGGCACGAATCTCACAGATCTGGGAGTTATTATTAGTATATAGGAAGAAACCAAGATGCAGAGAGGAGAAGCAAATTGCCCCATTTGCATGGCCTAGAAGGGATAAAAGTAAGAGTTGAACCCAAGGCTATTTGGCTCCAAAGCCCAGCCCTTTCCACTGTTTCCCTTCTCTGCTTCTTGGTAGAGATGGGAGTAGGAAAGAGAAAGGGGAGGGGAATATGTTGGGGTAAAAACTGGAGTAAGAGGAGACCATCCCAGCTGAGCCCGCTGAGGGCTTGTTGCCATGAGGCAGTCTGCCACTTCCCACCGTCAGCCAGAGAGACGCAGAGGAGGAGGCTAGAGACTGGCAAAGGGAAAGCTGCCTCTCCAAGTGGGTGAGGGGCTGTTGTATTTTGATAGCTTGAGAATGATGCGTTCTCTCTCTGAGAGCACCTGCAAAGCACACGCTTTCATCTCTAAGACAGATCTCTCTTAGAGATGCGGAGTGTTGTCTCTGGAGAGTGGTCTCGGTTCACTCTTCCTGATGGATGTCCCACTGCTCTGCTTATAACTTCGATCGGAAAGTATTTGTTGAGTGCTTATTATGTGCCACGCACGTGCCTTCCTCTGAGGATATGGTGATGAATATGATTTCCTCACCCTGGAGGGGCATTCAGTTTAACGAGAGAAATGATCATTTCTATTCAGATAGATGAACACCCTTACAGAGGAAGGAATAAGGAAAACAACAATCAAGGAAGGCCTCCTGGAGGATTTAACTGCTGAGTCACACCTTCAAGGACATTAGATAAAGAGCAAAGCGGAGCATGAAAGGTATCATGGTGGCATGGAAAAAAGTTCTGAGCCAACTGCTGTAGTACCAATGTACATGATATTTTCCTATTTCTTTCCTTCTATCAGTTAGATACCTTTAGTTTAAGTTGTATAAAACCCAGTTCAAGCAGGCTTAAACAGAAAATAGACAACTAAACAAATGTAGGAGGGAAAAGGGGGCCATAACTACAGAAAGAGTAGAGAATTTCAAAATCTTTAAAAAATACTGAGAAAGTTAAATGAAGGCATCAACTTTCTAGAAATGCAAATTAAGAAAATTGACAAAGAAATAGCAAATCTGAATACACCCTGAACTCTTAAAGAAACTAAATAAATAGACAAAAATCTCCTTGGCCAAAAGGGCAACAGATGGTGTTACTAGAAAGTTTTATAAAACTTACAAGAAACAAATAACTCGTATTTTATATAAACTGATAATCTTCTGATCAATGGGGGCAAACCATATAATTTCTTCCAGGAAAAACATACGATAAAATCCAATAGCCATAGTATGAAACCCTTAGCAAACCATGAATTAAAGAGAAGTTCCTTAACCTGTCAAAAAACAAAGACAAATATTATATTTGATAGTGAAACATTAGACATGGTCATTGTAAAGTTGGGCACAAACAAGGAGGCCTGTTATTACCTTTCCTAGGCCCCATGGTACTGAATGTTCCAGCCAATGCAATAGGACAAGGGGAAAAAATTAAAGATCTAAGAAATGAAAGAGAAAAATTATTATTATTTGTAGATTAAATAAAAAACAGAAGAGGATTATAAATAAACTATTAGAACTAAACTTTTAATAAAATTACTTGATGCAGGATCAATATACAACAATCAACAATATCCCTATGTACCTGAACAAATTAGAAAATATACTAGAGAAATGTATTGTACAAAAAACCTATAACTTGGCTAGAATTAAATGTAATAAAAGTTATGAAAATCTTCTATAAAGAAATATAAAACATTATTGGCTGGCATGAAAGATAATTCCAATAAATGGAGAGGTATGTCATTTTTATAGACAAGAAGAATTGATATCATAGAAATGTAAATTCTCCCTCAGGTTAACCAATGAATGTAATGAAATTCCAAATAAACACCTGTGTGTGTGTGTGTACATGTATATGTACACATGTACACATGTACACACACACACACATTTTCCCCCATAACATGCCAGCTGAGCCTAAAAGTGATAAAAACACAGGCCTAGAATATCCAGGCATTTTTGAAATAGAAGATAGTGTGGGAATTTTCCTTAAAGATATATCAAGGTTTATTATAAAGCCATCACAATTAGGACAGTGAAGAATTTGTATAGATTATACTAGAAAGCCATAAACAGACCACCACAAATTCCCAGAAACATTGTCTATTGAAGATGTAGCATTTATAAATCACTGGAGTAAAGATATTCTATTCAGTGAATATTGCTGGGCCAGTTGATTATTCATACAAAAAGAAATTAGATCCTTCCCTTAAATAATACACAAAAATAAATTCTAGGTGAATTAAAGAACCAAATCCAAAAGGTAAACCATTTAAAGATGTATTTATTTATTTGCAAGAGAGAGAGAGAGAGAGAGAGAGAGTGCGTACAAGCAGGGAGAGGGGCAGAGAGAAAGAGAGGATACAGATTCCCTGCTGTGTGGGGTACCTGACACAAGGCTTGATCTCAGGACTCTGAGATCAAGAATTTCTTAAATAAAAATAAAGCAGAAACGATTTTTTGAAGTCTGATAAACTTCACTGCCTTGAATGAAAATATTTTGTATGGAGAAATACACCATAAACATAATGAAAAGATATTATATTTATATATAGGGAAATGGGAATGAGAAATTATATTTATATATACAACCTTCAAAGATAAGTTTTTAATGCAGACAAATCAAAAACAATTTAAAAGCATTAGCATATTTTTATCTGAATAAACATTGGTGCACCCTAAAAATGGAAAACAATTCAGTATTGATGTTTATTGCTACCAACGCATTTTCTCCCTATTTTTAAAAAAGAAGCATATAGGGCAGAGATCAGTATTTTACCAGCTTGTATGCCCAAGGTAGGTGCCTGTGTTTGTGTGTGTGTAGGATTGGGTCTTCACTGAGGATGAGGAACTTCAGGGTGACAACAACTTTGCTCAGCACTGTGTAGGGAGCACCATGTCTCCCGGACAAGGAAGTCGGGGGCTGCCCCTCACTCAATTGCAGAGGGAGAATGACCTCTTTGTGCGACAGAGGGGTCTTTTTGCCTAGTAGATATGCCTGCATGGAGAAAGGGCTGGAGTTAACCAATTTAGTTTGAGTTAAGATGCTTGTTTTTTAAAGTTTTTTTAAAAATATTTCATAATTGAGAAAGCTTTAAAGGAGTTATAATGGAAAAGCTCCAATTTAAAATAACTCAAAACTTCAGAAACTAGAAATAAACTTTCTAAGAAATGTGTAAGATTTCTGAGAAGAAAACCAAATACCTACCAAGGCGCTTAAGAGAAGATGGTTAGGGGGTACCTGGGTGGCACAGTCAGAAAAGCATCAAGGCTTGGTTTTAGCTCAGGTTGTGATCTCAGGGTCATGAGTTCAAGCCCCCATGAACTCGGTGCTCAGTGTGGAGTCTGCTTGGGATTCTCTCTCCCCTTCTCCCTCTACACCACTCCCACCCATATCCCTGCCCCCTGCTCTCTTCTCTCTTTCTGTCTCTCTCAAATAAATAAGTCTCAAATAAATACATAAATCTTTTAAAAAAGAAAAGATGGTTAAAACAAAGTCTTGGGCTGAGGCCCAATATATAATATATATACTAGTATTTGTTGCACAAACAGATCACAGAATCCATTTTTCAGGCACACATTTATGCCAGACACCCCACAAAGCATTTCATACACATCGGCTCACTAAATCCTCCAATAATTCACAAAGCAAGGACTACCCCAATTCCTGTTTTACATATTCTCATATGCAAAACCCCATGGAAGGTTAAGGTTCTCTGTTCATGATCTGGGATTCAGGAAGTCATGGAGTTAGGTTTGTACCCCAGGAATTCCTGGCCCCAGAACCTAGGATCTTTGCTGCACTGTAAAACCTCTCATTGAAGTGGAGTAAGGTCCTAGAGCCCTGTCTCTACACCCCTTTGCTCCCTAGGAGTGAGGAACTAGTTGTGTTAAGATGGAAATACTGTACAGTTCTATACAAACTTGGCTGATTCATTGTTTCTTATATACTGTTCTGCTATCCTCTATTTGTTTTCAGTTCCAGCCAGGGTCTTTGTTGCTAAGCAGCATGGGGATGGCAAGAAGAAATGGGTGAGAGGATCTCAAAGGGAAGATAAGAGAGAGGCAAAGAGTGGGTCCAGGTTCCCCTTCTCCCCACCTCCCATGCAGGGAAAACTTCTGTAATTAATCCTCAAAACCTTTGTGATCTGGTTTTATAAGAAAGGTGATTCCCTGTCCCAAAGGAGAAGGTAAGAAACTCTAGAATCCAACACACTGAGTTTCAAGTCTCATCTCTTCCACACAGTAATGAGCAAGCTCAGGAAATTTACTTAGCCTCTCTGGACCTCAGTTTCTTTATGCCCCCCCAAAATCTTGCCAAGGTTAAATGGCATAATGCAGAAATAGTGCATGACACAGAACTTAGCCTATGATAAGCCCAAATTGTGTCTCATCTATCAACACCATTGTCACTGTGGTCATGTTACCATCATTTCTCAGAACCAAGAGGCCACCCCCAGAATCTCAACTCTCAAGCCTTCTTGTCGCTTTGGTCACAGTCTCAGCTTGGCCAAGTTCCCCTCAGCAGTGACTCATGATAGACCAGGGCCCTGGGAAATGCCCACTCCATCAGCCCCTTGCTCCCAAAGTGCAGGACAGATTTGTTTGTGGAAGCCTGAATGAGAGACTGATGACTCAAGATAAGATAGGCAATCAGCTTGGGCTCGCCACTGCAGACTTCTGGTCTACTTGTAAAATGAGTCTTGTCATTTATTTGACAGTCCCCAGGATTGCACAGAGCGGGAGGAACCAATAAAGCTGAGTCCCCAGCAGAGTGTTCCCGATAGCCTCAAGTGGAGACTTTGCTGTTCCTGGGCACCCCCAGGCCTACACATGTCCTTCACCATCCTGGCTGTCTCCAGGCTCACCATTCATTTCAACCAATGTTTGTTGAGTGACTACTAGGAATGAAGGGGTCCAGGTGGTCTTCCTCTTTAGAAGCCAACAAAATATTTTCACTTCAGATGAATTCAGTCCAGTTCCAAAATTGTAACTCAAAGCAGAAATGTCCAACCGCTGTGCCTCTACCTGCCAGCTGCCCTTTGCTCATCTGTTCACTAAATGGACAGGAATGTGCTCTTGGCCAGCAAAGATCTGGGTTCAGAGGCTGACTCAGCAGTTTGTATGCTGTGTCAGCTCTCCGAGCCCCATTTTTCTCCTCAGTCTGCTACCAATGTCACAGGACTGTGATGGTTAAATGAGATGGTGTGCAGAGTCTTCAGGAATGTGTGCACCTCATTAAACTAATCCCAAGGAAAATCTCTGATAAAGCAGAAGACCCTTCAGTCACTTTATCTACTTTATAGAGAGTGTTTTCATACTTCAGATCGCCTTAGAATTCAGACACCACAGCAATGAGCGGAGGGGGGGCCCAGTTCAGGGATGGCATATGGCAATCCTACTGCACTGGTGCAGGCTTGGGCCTCTGTGGCCTGCTGATCAGGGAAGGTCATCTCCACTCACCTTATGCTTCAGGTGTGGTTCACCTACCTCTGTGTCCTCAGCACTGGGATCAGAACCTGCCACAAAGATGGCACCTCCATGGATATCTGCTGAATGAATGATTCAAGGAATGAATGATAAATAGAGAAACAATGGGAGGGAAAAACCAGAACTCCACTGTTTGTTTGTTTCTTAAGATTTTATTTTTAAGTAATCTCTACACCCAATGTGGGGCTCAAATTCACAACCCAGAGATCGGGAATCACATGCTTTCCCAGCTGAGCCGGCCAGGCGACCAGAGAACCCCATTATTTGACTGGAACTGTGACTTATTCTTTTGGAGCCAACCAACAACACCTTCTCTCCTAGCTTTCCTGGCTTCCTCACCTCATCCCAATCCTCCAACCAGGCCCTTCCTGACCCTTTCCTCTCCTTCTCTCCCATTTCTCCCTCTCCCATGATAGAATGCATTTGTCTCTTTTCTCGTATAAAACTTACTGAGAGAGTTGCAGGGGATGACGTCCACAAGGTGTGGATAACACAGCCACGTAAATGTAGTGCCCTCCTACTGCGGAGCCATTGTCAACTTGGCTGTGGCAACGGAGGGTCCTCTCTGATGCCAAAGACACAGGATAGCAGGAAGAGGGCATACTGAGGGCTGTGAACCTAGAAACAAAGGGTAGAGCCTGATTACAGAGAATTTTGAAGAATGTTTAAAGAGCAAGAATGAGAGAAGAGGTGTCCCTGTGGAGAACATACTCTGACTAGCCAGGAGGCAGAAGCCATGGGCAGCATTCCTGTCACATCATCCCGTACTTCTCAAACTGCATTGTGCCCGAGACATATCCAGGGATCTGGTCAAAAGTCAGAGTCTGCTTTGGTGGGTCTGCAGCTGGACCTGAGATGCCGTACTTCCAGCAAGCTCCCAGGTGCTGCTGCTGCTGGTCCAGAAACCACACTATGAGGAGTGTGTCCAAAGGCATCCTCTGATCCCTCCTCCCTGCCTCTCATCTCATGGCCTCTGCCCGGGCACTCCCAGGCACAGGGCAGGCTCACTCGAACAGTGTAGGCTGAAGGGGGACTAGAAATTCCAAGAGCTTAATTTCAAACTTCCAGCATGATCCCAGAACCATAACAGCTCCTACAGCATAGATGAAGGAAGCCATAAAAACACTTTTGGAGCTTTCTTCAAAGAATCCTCAAGTCCTCTGAAATATAACTCCACTGACTACTGTCTCTTCTAAATCAGTGATTTATCAGTGTGTCTGTAGGTATTTATGCCTCTTTCTACCCTCCTGCACCTCCAACATACTCCCGCTCTAGACATTGACCACCTGAGGAAGGTGGGTTCTTTATTTCCAAGGCCTTTAACTTAGTAAAATGCTTGGTAAATGCTTGCTTAAGTAATTAACATAAAGTTTGATTTAACTACTTGGGCTAATCAAATTGGATTTTCTTAAGGCAGTCACACTTCTTTTGCATGACAGCTCAGGTTTTATGAGCTTGAGCAGTTTGACTTAAGGTAACTGGCAGGGAAAGGAATGGAACCAAAACCATGGTTCCAGGAACACACTGTAACCCTAGTTGCTCACAGTAGGCAGTGAATAAACTATTTTTTAAAAAATCACAAAATTCTATTACTAGTGTGTATCTTAGACCTTGCCTAAATCTGAGATGACAATAGCTAGCATGAACGGTGAGTTCTCTCTCTCCATTCCTGTGCCTAGGGCAGACATTACTAATCAAGCATGGCACTTCCCCTTCTAAATCTGGGTGTGACTTCAGAATCCCAAGGTTTGACTCCAACATTGAATTTTTTTCACCTGCCACTGGTAAATTCTTATGCTTCTGAATATGTCCATCTGAGCATGTACTTACCAGGTTACACCTGTAGTTCACTTGCAAAACTACACACCTGATGTCCCTTTGCCTCCTATAAATCACAGCTCAGCCTGAACTGATGTAGGCATAAGGTAAGAGAGGCAGCACATTCCACCGTGCAGAGTATCATGAGGACAGGGATTGCATCTCAGTCATTCATTCATTTATTTATTGATCAGATACTAATAAGACTAGGCATTTATAAGACCAGGGACTGGTTTGGCCTATGTTCACTTCTGTATCATAACCCCCTAATTATATGTGTTTTTCTTTGTATGAAGGATGTATGTATGTATGTATGGGTGGATGGATGGGTGGGTGGATGAGTGGATAAATGTTTCATCAGTTACCTCTCATGGGGTGATGCCTGATAGTCCTGAGCCAGGACACGCCTCTTCTGCCTCTTTCTTTGCCCCAAATAGGTCATTTGCTGTTCTTCTTTCTTCCTTTGTTTCTACTGAGCACACTCTGCACACTCCTCACTTGCAAGAGGTCCCCAAGAGCTCTTCATCTCAAGGCACTTCTAGGTTGGTCTTCATCTGTTTTCTAGACATCTGTCTAGATTTCAATCCATTCGATCATTTTTGTGGATGGAACTCATTTTGATGGGGAATCATTATCATCAGTAAGGTTCTCTCATTTATTATCTATGAGAAATGTTCTTAGTCCTTTTACATAGACCATCTTATTTCATCTCAAGTACGGTTGGGCAAGGCAGTGATTATGAGCCCATTTTATAGTAGAGAAAGTGAAGGCCCAGAAGGACCTTTTGATTTGCCCAGGCTTACAAAGATTACAGAGTAGAGCACAAGCCCAGCCCGCCTGACCCACAAGTCTATACTCGCAGAGGAGGCTGTGGCTGGTTAGGGTCGGCTCAAGTCATGATAAACTGTGCAGGGGCACCAAGACGCCAGAGCTTTCTGCATTCGTGATGATCTGCTCACAGAAAGGATATTTTCCCCAGGGCTAGTAAGGAGGCTGATCTCTCTTCTCTTCCCTCTGAGGCCAGGAAGGCACGGCTCCCTGGCCTTTACTGTCCCCATTTGCCCAACACTGCCTTGTGTGTCTCTAAGTCTTCCAGAGAGGAAGGGCTGGGCCAGTCTGGAGTTGACAAGGTACCCCATCCCCTCCATAAAAGGATGGGGGATTCCTTTTAGGCTTCACCCAACTGAGGATTTCCTGAGGACAGAGAGAGAGAGAGCGAGCAAGTGTGTATGAGTACACTTGGGCCTCGTCCTTCCCGTGTGTCACTCCCCCAGGAGGCGGCAGCTGCAGTGCTCCAGCCCCACCGCCCCTGGGGGCAAGTCTGGGGATGACCCAGGCACTGCCTGTCACCTCGTGGCCCTGGAACACCCCCCAGGCCTTGTCCAGTCCGTGGCCACCCCTGCTAAAGCTGTTACACCAGGAAAGCCCCACTTTGTGTAATTGTTTAATTATCATGTCAATGTGGATTCATTAGCATGGCAGCTGTCATTGCAAATGGCGGACATGGGGACTCCCAGAGCCTCTAGGGTCAGCCTAATTGATGTAGTGAACAGAATACTATATTTACTCAACAATGGTTTGGGTTTCTCTTCTGACCTGGGAAAGGCATCCATGCTTACCAGGAATCAATAGCAGCTGGATTTTCATCCACAGTGATGGGACTGCGTCCATGGGCTTAACCCCTCCAGGCCTGCCCAGAGTCGGGGCAGGCATCTGTGGCAGTGAGACACTGGAGACTTGTCCTTCTCTCAGGGACAGAGATGACACATGGGACCAGAGTGGAGGGAAATATATCCCTCATACACTCCACAAGTGTGGGACCGGGTTCTAGCTGCTCCTAATTTCCACGAGGTCCTGACTGCTTGGATCACAGTCACTCTGCATCTGTCCCAGCTAGAACACACTGAAGAACAACTTGGTAATACATGTTTGTGCGACTCACTTTGGTTGAATGCCGACTGTGCCAGGCATTCCCCCGAGCATTTTATAGGTGTATCAGCTTATACGTCTCACAAGAACCTTCTGAGAGGCATTGTTCTGGTGATCGCTCGCTGTGTAACGACCTTAGTGGGTGAAAATGGCACTTTCTTGTTGTTATAGCTCATGATTCCGTGGGTTAGGAATTGGTGCAAGGCACAGAGGCGATGGTTTATCTCTGAGGCCTCAGTCAGGATGACTCAAAGGGCTGGGAGTGAAACAGCCAGAGAATACTCAGACCTCCTTCTCCAACACTCTACTTAGTAATTGTGTGATCCTTGAAAACACTCCTAAGTGTTTTGAAACCACATTTTTATCTGCTAAATAGGAATCATAGGCCTTCCTTCATAGAATGAATGGTGACTTAAATAAGACAATATGGAAAAACCTGTCAACCCCGAGCCAGGCACACTGTAAGTGTTCAACAAAGGTTCATTGAATCTGAAGGCTGAGTGCCACTGGGATGTACAGTAACAGACAGGGTGGCCTTTAGTTACCGAAACAAGTCTTGTTGAAGGTAGTAAAACCCATATTTGAGTAGTCTGTGCCATTTTAGATCAACTGGAAGGCTATAGTTAATGCCACAGGCATGATGGAATATAGAAAACATACAGTAAATGCACTTTCCTCATCTAAAAGATGGAAATGAAACCTACCGTAAGATGAATAGAAGAGGTCATTAAATGAGGTAAAATGTATAAAACACCTCATGCGGAGTGAGGGCTTGATAGTAACAGGTATGGGAGAGCCTGTGGCTGGAAGTCTTACCTCACCCCACATTAAAGAGTGCAGGCTGGGGAAAGAAAAACCCATGGATTTCGTCAACATAGGAAAAACCTTGGGTTCATCTTTTACTCTTCACCCAAAATTGCACTTCCGGGTAAGTCCCATGAATGTAAATGTGAGGTGTCCTGTTACGTGTCAGGGAATGCTGGGCAGGAAACAGGGCTCTGATGAGGTTGTGGCTTAATAGTTGGGGGATGACCAATAGATTTGCAAGTGAACAGACATTCTTCATGGTGCCATCTCAACAATAATCATAATTTAAATTATAGTTTAATATCATATTGTGAGCAAATACAGCATGCTCACAGCTCATTTAAACCTCACAGTAAGCCAAGGGGGCAAGTCCCCATTTTCCAGGAGGGCACAGAGAGATTTGGACATGTCCAAGGTCACATGACTAGCACATGGTGGAATGAGTCTATCCGGCCCCTAGCCTGCGATCCCAGCCTCACGGCCTGAGTAACAGTCCTCACCACTGTGGCTTCTTCCAGGAAAGTGACACAGGGTGGGAAAACTAGCTCTGTGCTAAGCCAGGAAGGCCTCCAGAGTGGGGGAGCCAGGCAATCCTGGGCTTAAATCTCAGTCCCAGGACTTATCATCTCCTTAACCCTGGGCAAGAGAATGACTAATCTTTTCAAGACTCAGTCTCATCAACAAAGTGGGGATACAAATCATTGTCATGCCCATCTTGTTCTGTTGCTGTGAAGACCATGCCTGGCACATAGTAGCTGGCTAGTTATCATCAGTCTCCTTTTCTTTAAAACAGGATGTCAGCGAACTTTCAACTACATTGAAATCACTGCGATAGATCTGGGAATTAAGGAGGCCCTGGGAGTCTGAGACAGTGTTTGTCACATCCACACGAACCTCTGTTAGGTGCCTAATTGGGAGGATGCCGGGGTTTTGTATATTTCTTTTATATAAAAATATGATTTTTCGTATTTTGGCTTTGGGCTTACTGTTGAGCTTACTGTTGATAGAGCTAAAATGATTCAGGAAGAAAAAAATATTAAGATTCAGATAAACACATAAATAATGCCCACAATTTCAAACTCAGTATTTCTTTTCCTCATAGTCTCTAGGTTTATCTGTCAGTCTCTCCAGACTTTTTTTCATTAGACAACACTCTCCACAAATTATTTCTAACTTTGGGTGATTTGCTGACCCTCACTGACTAGGGTGTTCCTTCCCCCCACCTAGAACACTCACTTTGCATCATAACCAAATGCAGCCTCCCCATTGTCCCCCCACCTTCCACTGGGAATGATCTCTTTATCAATAATTCGACCCCTGGAAGCCCAGCGGGTGACTCTTTAGTGCCCCCGACACCAATGCAGATGGGGGCTTCGGATCCCCAGTGTAATCCCAGCCTGAAATGTTACCAGGAGCCCCACGGCTCTTCAATTACCTCCCTTGGCCTGTCAAGACCACAGCATCTCAAATTCAGTTAGCTGGTCTTTGGGTCTCAGCCAAGGCCCAGCCTCTGCTCCTAATGACAGCCAGCTGAGGGGACACTGAGAGGGGCTAAATTCAATTTGCAGCCCTTCTAATGAGATTAGGGGAGCAGGGTTTTTTATTTTCTCCAAAGTTTGCCATGGGCAGGATGAATGATGGCCCAGGGATGAGCTGTCAACGTCAACAAAGGCTCTGAGCGGGGAGTAGGGGGATGGGAGACAAGGATGGGGGAGAGAGGGAGAGATTTTCCAGACAGAGCCAAGGGGCCCTGAGTGAGTCGCCCAGCAGGTGACAATGTCTGGTTGGCAGAGTGTCACTCTGTGGACAGGATGCAAAGTCAAGAGTCAATCTGGAGGAAAAGCAAATGTCAACTGTAAGCAATATTCCCAAGTAGAATCTCTTTCCCTCCACCGCACCGCTTCTGAATTCTTTCTCACCTTTTTCGACTTTCTTAAACCATTAAGCAAATGGTATTTTTTAAAAAATAAGTCAACTAAAAGGTATTGTCTCAGACAAAGAAGCAAGGCCCCCACCGGTCTACTGCATGGAAGAGCTCAGTCCAGCATGCTCTAGGGCTGAGAGGCCCCACAAGCCTCCTGGCCACAGAGCAACCCCTGAGCTGGCGTCTGCTGCCGGCCAGGACCTCAGATGCCCACACTGTGTTGTGGCTGGTAGTGAGGAGCTGGGAAGTTCTTCATCTGACGCAAGTCACCTGGGGTGAAGTGCGATGTGCAAAATGGGTCTAATGAGTGTTTCAGTTAGCACGTGCCTCTGAGGAGCTGCAGCTCGGAAGCCAGGGGAAAAGAAACAGGGCAGGACATTCTGCTGGGTCAAAGTGAGAAAGAGAGAGAGAAAGTTCTTAAGGAAATATGAAGAGGAAGAGATCCCTGTGTTTGGGAGAGACAAAGGAAACTTTGTTTCACAGAGGTAGTCCTGAGTGGAGAAGAGCTAGCATTCCTCTGGCATGATGGAGGATAGGAATCAACAAGGCTGTGAACGGAGATGAAGTTGACCCTAAAGCTGAAGGTCTCCATGCTTCTACTTGCACACCCAGCTATGCCCTGTTTCCGGCTCGCTCCTGGTGGGAACTCCACCAGCCCTGCCACCTCAGGCCTGGATCTCATGCTCTGAACACTGATTTGTTGACCGCACCTTCTTCAAGTTTCTCAGAGATGCTCCATACATACAGCAGAGCTCCTGCCTAGCTTCCTGTTCCGTGCTCAACCCCCTTTGATGCAGCAACCCTGCACTAGACCATGGCTGTGGCCTGACACCTCAGGTTGCTTGGTCTCACCACTTCTTGTCCAGGTGGCAAGAGTCAGGAATCACATACCTTGTCTCTTGTCTCTCAGCCACTGCCTGAAGTCCTGTTCCTAGTAGACCAATGACTGAGGACCATCCTGGCCCCTTCTGTACTCCCCTTGAATATGGAAACCAACCCAGACCCAGGCCTTTACACAGCTTCAAGACAGGTCAGCATGAGTTAAAATGTCTTAGAGGTGCACAGTAGACACTCACTAAATATTTATCAGCTGAATGGGCTCACAGGGAAGGTGAGAGTTGATTGGGCTTTAGCATGAGAGCAGTTAGACAAGTGGTTACAAACAGGAAGGCATTCTCCATGAACAGGAAAGCTCAGAGCCAGGACCATGTTGTTTGTGTTCAGAGAATGACAGTTTCTCTCCCGTAATGCCCTCCTCCTGGCCAAGTTGTGACCCCTATTGCCCACTGGGCCCACAGCCAGCTCTTCAGGGCCCCTGCCTACTGGAGCCCCAGTGATGGGCTCCTCAGTTTGTCCACACACAGGAAGGGGCTGCTGAAGTCCGCAGACGGGGCAGCTATGCCACTGGTACCACAGTCTGACCCTGGCCATCAGCCAGATGATCCAGAGGAATCCTACAAATTCTAGAACCCAGGGGTGTCTTGTAGCCAGAACCTCTCAGAATATCTCCCATGCAAAACAAAATACAACCCCTTCAGGCCCTGTGGAAGATTATGTTGGATTGCTGGGCCGGGCTAATCTGGGTGATTAATCCAACCCACCGCCTCATAAACCTAATGCTGGTAAGAAAGACAACTTCAGATGCTGGGGTTATGAGCCCCGAAGAGCGCAGTTCTACAGTTAGTCATGGATGCTTTGTTAATGCGGTTCCTTTTATGCTATGAGTCATTTCTGTATTCTTTTTCTGATTCCACTTATTTTTTTTAATTTTTTTAAGATTTTATTTATTTATTCGACAGAGAGAGAGATCACAAGTAGGCAGAGAGGCAGGCGGGGGGGTGGGGGGGAAGCAGGCTCCCCACTGAGCAGAGAGCCCGATGTGGGGCTCCATCCTAGGACCCTGGAATCATGACCTGAGCCGAAGGCAGAGGCTTTAACCCACTGAGCCACCCAGGCGCCCCTCCACTTATTTTTTATTAAAATTCTTTTTGAAAAGACCATTCTGTCCTAGAGGGGTTTTGTGCCACTAAGTGATACAGGCATCAGAAATGTAAGGCAAAGGGCGGGGACCGCTTTAGCTCTTCTCCACTCCATCATGGAGGGCAGTCTGCTTCGGCCCTAATAAGAAGGGCTTGTTCTAGAAGGTGCTGTCTAGGAGCACTGCATGGGCTCATGAGCCAGCACCTGTGGCATTTTGATGAACCTCCAGCCTATGCCCTTTTCCTCAGCTCAGGCGAGGATCGAGATGGAAAAATCAGCTGGAGGAAGTAGAAAAAAACAAGGATGGCAGGAATAAAGAATGGCCAGCTCTCCAGACATGGTGCTTATTAATGAAAAAGAGTCCCCAGAGGCCAAGCCATCAGGAGCCCAAACTCTCTGTTGTAAAGCACATTTTTTAATCACAGGTTTTCATGCCTGTTCTTTATGTGAGCCTGTGAGTCTGTGAAGAGGGTGTGCTGATCCCCATTGCAGAGATCAGGAAATGGAGGCACTGTGGACCTCAGTGAGTCACCCGGGCTCAGGACGTGAGTCCGGGTCTGTCTGCTGCCAGCTGTGTTGCTGGGCCCACCCGCCCGCATTTCATCTTATTATACCACCCATGTGTACGTGGTGGACTGTCCTCCTCCATCTTCCTTGACTTTATTCCTGTGGGGAGCTCCAGACTCTTCTCCCCATCCTCTGATGGCAGAACTGATGACTCTCTGGGAGAGGACCCTCAGGAGACAGCTCCCTCGTGCCAGCTCTGTGACGACAGGGAAAGCACCTCACTGCGATTTCGGAGCCACCAAGGACGCGGGATGTGGAACACAGAGCCCCGAGCTGGGTTCCACAGCCCTGCTGTTGCCAGTTCCCCACCGTGATCTCAGCCAAGGGACTTCCTCTCTCTATGCTCAGTGCCCTCTGGGCTCCTCGCCAGTTCTGACGTCCCCAGATTCTCATTCTCTAGCTGTCCAACGCTCTGGAATGGTCACTCCAATCCATTTCGTGCTGCTTACAAATTACATTTTGCTTTCTTCTCTTCCTTTCTAGTCTCTTCTGTTTGCCGCATGGAGTTCAGTCCCACTCTGGTGTGGTCACGAGCGTTTCCAATGCAAAAGCTCACCCCAGTGTCTGCTGGGTTTGCTAAAAACACCTCTCGGGCCTGCCCCTCCCGGGGCAACGCCAGACCAGGAGGATGGAGCCCTGGGTCTCTTCACTTTGCGCCACATTATCACAGAAAGGTGGATTAGAATTTATCTCCGCTCTGCTTTCTCTCAGAGCTCCTTGGCAACAGAGCCACCTCGATATAAATACACACCAGAAACGTGCACAGGCTCATACTCAGAGTCGAGGCCTTCGGAGCCTGGGGGCGGATACCACCAGGGCGCAAGGGCGGCAGGAGGTCCCCAGGACACGAAGGAGCGCCAGCCTTGCCACTTCAAGGTCAAATATGGCACCCATCAAATAAAACGCCTGTGATCCCTGATAATGCTCTGACACCCCATCCCAAATGCTGGCGATCTCTCATCTCTCTGGTTCGCCAAATAGTTCACGGCCGAAGCTTCTTCCAAATTCTTTACAGTTAAACTAAGGGCCGAATGATCCTGTCTTTGCTTTTCTAACATTTTTTTTTCCTCCCTGGGGTTGCTAATACATCCCTTTCGGGCCAAAATTCTGTTGTTTCTGGTCATTAGTTGTCTGAAGAGCTGAAAGCAAAGAGCGGAATCTTTCAAGGAGTGGAAATTTAAATCAGACACGATGGTGTTGTGTTCCCGAATATAATCATGTGTAACATTTGAGGATTGAACCAATGAAAGGAATCTTGAACCAGTCCATTCCCCGCACACTGTTAACTTTGGTGTCTAAAGGAACTTTAAATTTTCAGGCGACCAGTGTGCACGGGCTCTCAGGGATAGCACAGCCTCGGAAGCAGGCCATTCCCGCTCCTTCCCCTGGCCCTGTTCTACATAGGACCACTCAAACATGACAGAACTACCAGAAACCTGACTCAGGCATACCTGGCATAAGCAGGAGACACATGCATCAGCTGAAAAGATGGTGAGAAAAGCCTCCTTGCTTGGAGGCACATGAATAAAATTCCCCAATATCTCTCATATATATGAGCGTCCTCTTAAGATTTAGTTATGAGGCTCTGTCAGACATTTCAAACTACAGAGGGCCTGGAAAGAAAATACAATAAAGAGATCAGAGACCTAAAATGCCAGGCCAAAGAAAAGAACCAGAAGGAGCAAGATGTGTTCATTGTAAATATTTTAAAACTGCATTCTTATCTTGGTTCAGTGCTGTGCGCTGTCTTGTCTCTGATAATTGTAAATATTTAATGTGCTATAGCTCCATCTCCTGATACAGGGATGATGAATAAATCCACACACGCAGGACGTGTGGTTTCCCTTGCTGTGCAGATGGCTGGAGAATGAGCACCTGGGAGGGGCCACTGTGGATGGTTGTGCAGGCTGTGCATTGTACAAGGGCACTGGGTGGGGGTTGGGGGGAGCTGAAAGACAAGCCCCACCCACCAGCTCTGGAGTCTCTGGGTCTGATCAGGACTGATCAAAGAGCCCTCTTGTGCAATGCTGGGGGTGCTTTTTCTGTAGTTCACAGTTTATGAGTGTGAGGGGATGAAGCAGATCTGTTGGGGAAAGTGCTCATGTTTATTAAAAAAAAATCAAGAAAGCTTTTAAGTCTCAGTGTGTTTTTCTCTAAAATAAAAGTAGAGTTGTTTCATTCCATTTTCCTTTTTTATTCCCTTAACAACTTAAGCCCTGTCTTGATACTTGATTTTCCCTACAAACTGACAAAAAGAAGCTTCCAGAAGCAACCATGTACCATAAGGGAAAGGAAGGTGGGGCCAGGAGAGGAGGTAGCTTCAGAAGCCCTGGTTCTATGGCATCTGCTTGCCACCCTGCCCCTGACACCTGACTTGGTTTGCCCTAGTGGATGATCAGGTCTCCATTTGGCTTCAGCTCCCCTGGCCTTCCCAATATTCCATTCTTGCCCAGTTCTGATCTCTCCTCTTGGTTTCCTCACTCCTCTTGGGTACTTCAGCTCTGCCACTGGAGCTGACATCACTGGCCTTTCCAGGTGATAGCAAAAGAGCAGGTAGAGGAAACCCTAGAAATTCTAGTTGGACCCCTTATCCAGAAAACCTTCCACATGTTACTCCGACTCCCTTGACCTTGTGAAGATGAAAACTGGGAAACACCCCCATAGCCCTCACAATCAACTTGAATCTTGAGTTGTGACATATAAAGGAAGACAACTTCAGTAGCTCTGTGATGCACACAGAGTGAGGAGGGCTGGCTATTAGGAAAGCAAGCTCTGAGGCTGGAAGGTCTAAATCCCATGCCAGCTTCACAGCTTCACATACACAGGGCCCCTGAGCATGGGCTCTGGCCGCCTCCCTGTCCTCATCTCTAAAGAGGGAGTAGAATTGTAAGCCTCATGGCCTTGACCTAAAATTGCCTAGAGCAGTCCTTGGAAGACTAAGTTGTCATTGTGTGTTGGCTATTATTATGATTCTTACTTCTAAAGGCTTAGAGTCAGGGCATGGTAGAGTCCTGAGAAGATTTTCTTGCTCGGAAGTCTGTTTTCTTAAAGACGTATTTATTTATTTGAGAGAGAGAGAGAGGAGAGACTATGCATGTGCATGTTGGGGGGAGGGTGGTAAGGGAGGAGGGGCAGAGAGAAAGAGAGAGAATCTCATGCAGACTCCCACTAAGCATGGAGCCCAACCTGGGGCTCGATCTCACGACCCCTGAGATCATGACCTGGGTCAAAAATCAAGAGTCAGACGTTTAACTGACTGAGCCATGCAGGCACCCCCAGAAGGCTTTTAAATTTGACCATTAATGGGTTCCCTGGGTGGTTCAGTCAGTTAAGCGTCTGTCTTCCATTCAGGTCATGATCCCAGGGTCATGGGATCAAACCCCACATCGGGCTCCTTGCTCAGGCGGAACCTGCTTCTCTTTTTCTCTCTCTCTCTACCCCCCCCATCCCCTCACCCCCACTGTTCGTTCTGTCTCACTCTCTCAAATAAATAGATGAAAGCTTCTAAAAAAATTTAGTTGATCAAATAAATTTGACCATTAAGATGATCAGTTTCGATGTTAGAGAGCCACTGTGGCATCATAGGTAAACCCAACATACACACGTGCACACAGAATCAGCCACGCTGCTGCACACACACACACACAGGTCCACACTGGGATCTACCGGTGTCGGGTCTTCATGGGCCTGCAGGACAGCCGCCAGTTGGTTGCAAAACTGCAAAGACTTCTGAGAATGCCAACCTTTTTCATCCTTCAAACTTCTCCTTCCCCCCAGAACTTTCAGGGGAATTCATGGGTCATTGTTAAAGGGTTTCAGCTGGAGGGTCCGGGCTGCTAATAACCACAGATGGAGGTAGGTGGTGACGTCATTGCTGATACCACGTTCTCTAGACAGACTGTGGGAATGTCAGAGCACCTTGGCCAGGTGCAAGTGGGTGTCCAAAAATGAATTGTTGAATACATGACCAAATAATAATAGGTCCCAGCTCAGCCACTTGTCGGCTGATAGCCTTGGATAATTTGCGTACTCTTTATTTTAGCACCTTTGTGCCTAAAATGGAGGTAAACACACCTACCCATAGGACCATGTGAAGACTAAATATTAAACCAGAGACTTGGCACACAATCGTTGTCTTTTCAGTGGTGGTCTCAATATACAGTGGGCTCGGGCAGTGCAAGCAAGGATGGTCTCTTTGGGATGGACACCCAGGGACCCTGCATCTTAACACAGCCAGAAAGACTGGTGCCTGAGAAAGAGTCTTACGAAGAGGATGTTTCTTGGTAAGAAAAGGATTTTATCCACTTCCCTCTGTGGGGAGGACACAGTGCCATTCTCCCACATCAGGAGGCTCAGACAGAGAGGGAGGCTACGCTTTCCAGCACAGGACCCCGGCTGGTAAGGCATCTGCCATCTGCCCAGGGCGCCCTATGAGAGGTGAGACTCTCCCTGAGCTTTTGCTGTCTTTATCAGTTTTATGGCCTCTTTCTGGTTTGCTCATCGAGTTAGTCTTCAGGGAGAAGAGTCTAGGCCAGAGAGCAGAGCAAGCAAAAAGGAAATGTGTCTGGAGCCAGGTTCTAACACTAACCGAACATACCAGAGACAGGGAATAAAAGACAGCGAAGCCAAACAGGGTCCCTTCGTGGGCTTGTCTGATTAAAATTCTAGGACGGTGTCTCATAGTCTGATTTTCTAGATACTCTAAGGCATGGAAAAATATTTTAATAGCATAAAATACTGGGATATATTGAGCTCTAGCTATCCATCCATCTATCTATTGAATATACCTACCTATCGATCTACCACAAATACATTTTAATTGACTATAACAGATACGCAGGCACACAGTGTGAGTAGGATATATTTGGATGCACGCTCTGTCAGGAAATCATGATAGTGATCTGGGATCCCAGGAGGGTGGAAGTCATCGCACCAGACAATTATTTAATGTCCCTCTTTAGATTTGAAGGTCATAAATGTTATTCCCACACTTTCCAGCTCTGTTTCTCAAGTGGATGTGGGGAATTACTCTCTGGTCACTAGTTTGTCTTTTTTTTGTGGATTTTAAAGTCATTTAATAGTTTTCCTACATCTTACAACACTTTCCTTCTATGAGATGGGGGATTCCTCTCCTCTTTAAAGTTCTTTCTCTCCTCTCATCTTGGGCCCTTTCTCCGTACCTAAAAATGAGTCATTCATTCATTTATCAACCATCCAGCTAATATATATCATAAGCCTGTTAGAAATTATACTGGGAACTAGGAATGCACACTGAACAAAAAAGACACAATTTCTGCTTTCATGAAGCTCACAGTCTAGTGAAGAGAAAGAAAATGTACAAAACTATGGACATTGGGGAAGGTATGTGCTATGGTGAGTGCTGTGAAGTGTAAACCTGACGATTCACAGAACTGTACCCCTGGGGCTAATAACATATGTTAATAAAAAAAAGAAAATGTACAAAACTTACACAAAAAAGGGTATGATGATGAGCTAGATGCTGCAGTGTGTTATCTAGAGCCTCCTTCAGGACAGGAGAAATCATTCTCCAACCACTGAGCACTCTGCCAGAACATAGTCTTCAGCTGAACCCTTTTCTGGAGTTCTGGAGCTGCCTCACCCAGAATCCTGCCCCCTTCCCAGGGGCACTCCCATATCCAATGCCATTTGTCCCATTGTCTACTCTGGACAACTCTGAAGGGCCATCCAGCTCCTGAGCTTCGCATACGTGTAAACTCACCTCAACTTCACCTTCCTCTTCCCATAGAGTAGTTGACCTATGAGGCAGCCGAAGTTGTGTTAGCAACCAGTGTTCCTTCCTCCACTGATTGTTAGAAAATAGGACATCTGAAAGCAAAAACATTAAGAAGATGGGCAATGGTCTATGGTGTTCTGGAGGATGGAAGTCTCCAGAAATAGGGATAGCTGGGTGATGACAGCAAGAACAGTGGAAGCATTCTTGGAGTTGTGACTTTTTCATACTCTAGTGCTTCAGAGTTATAAAGTCAGACAAAAAGAACACCTTCTCAGTAGGGCAACGACATATTGGTAAAGCCTGAGAAATACTGGAAGCTTGATGGACAGCTGTGAACATTGATTCACATTTCAACCACAGAATGAAGAACAGGAACCAACCATCACTGGTGGATATAGCACAGAACCAAGGCCAATCTGTAATCTGTTGTTATCTGTTGACAACACTGAGCTTAAACCGCCCTCACCTTTTTGAAAATGAGTAATGCTTTTGAATAGCATAACGGTAATAGCTATTGGACTTTAAAATGAAATATTTAGAATATTTAAACATACTAAGGATGATAAAAGAAAATAAAATATACTCTTCATTTAAAAAACTGAAAAAGAAGGAAAAATCGAGGACATAGGAAACCAAAAATCACAAAAGAATAAGGCAGTTTTAAGATGTATCAATAAATTATAACAATAAATGCAAAATAATATGTCAATGTTTTCATTCAGGGTGGAAAAATCCATTTAAGCTTTAAAAACAAACACATAAATATATTCAGAGAAACATCAAACAGAAGTATAGCTTATTACCCACAAACAGAAAGTAGTAGTCACAGTTTTAATTGTGAGCAATCGAAATGATGAGGGGAGAAACCCACTGAGTTTCCCTCCTCTTCTGTGCACTTACTAGTTTCTGTCCCCTCCACCACTTGCTGAAGACAGATATGAGGGAGAAAAATTAACGTGAGAGAACTACATTTCACATGGGACGGGATCCTGGAAGACCTCATGTGTGCAGAACGTACTGTGGCACATCTCGTGAGGCAAGGTGGAGAAAGTCTCCAAGACAAAGAGAACAGGATAGTGTGGCAGAGATACATAAGCAGGGAAGAAACACTGATCAGAGGCTCTATACAAGATTACAATAACGTTCCTTTAAAGAACTGAAAGAGACACAAGTAAAATGAATTCCAAACTTAACCTTTTTTTCCCATTTAAAAAAATAAAATACAGTTAGGGATCTGACTTTTCCAAACAATCTCAAAGTTTTCTGGGAGGAAACAAAACAAAAGAAAAACAAAAACAAAACAGAACAACTACAGGTCATGCTCTTGGACACAATGTAGTAAACCGGAAATTAAAGCTAATTATTTAAATCAAATCCCTGACTCCTCACAAGCTATAAACATCTTTTTGTCAGAGAGCAAAGAAAATCGCAACATAAATTATTTAGAATATGCCACAAAAAATGTATGGAATTTGGCCCAAACTGTAAAAAGAATATTCCTCATCCCGATGTTTTTTGTTTGTAAGCAGAAAGAATGAAAATAAAGTAATAATGAATGAATTTGAATCATAAGGTGGCAAAGAAAACATTTAAAAATAGAGGAAAAGGGGAAAACATTTTACAAAGATAGGAGCAGAAATTAATGATTTCAAAATAATACAATTAAGAAATAAGTTGATTCTTTGACAAGACGAACAAGTCTAGACAGATATCTAACAATGTTAATTTTTTAAAAATGACAAATATATGGTATTAAATATAGGAAACATAATTACAGATTTTCCACTTTTAAGCACAGACTTGATCATAATACTGTACAACTGGTTAACCATTTGGAGGGCACAAAGCTACATTCTTAGCATACCAAACCCCAAATTAATTCCAGATGGATTAAAGTACAAAAATAAAGTATATGTAAATATTTATACATACTTACAGTAGGGAGGTACATTATAAATATAACATAAAAAGCAGCAACAATACGGGAAATAATTAATCAATTACATCACATTAAAAAACCAAGACTCCTATACAGGAAAAAAACCCTACAAAATAAATGACAGATTGGGGAATATTTCTAATATAGATGACAAAATATGAGTGACCGTAATGCATATGAATATAATAATAAATAACAAAATTAATAAGATACTAGTCTTAAAGTCAAATGCATAAATTTGAAATATTTAGATTTTTAAATTACTTTATTTTAAAATTTTATTTTATTTTATTTTGCAACAGATATAGCTATTTAAAAATCAGATCTATTTTGCAACTATTGAATTGGAAAACACTGAAAGAGTAATATCACCTTTTGACATGTTTTGGGGTGCAGTAGGGTTACAGATCAAGAAGTCTTGAGCATGTATACACATTTCTGGAATTCCACTTCTGGGCAACTATCCGAAGGAGGTAATCCAACTAAGTTTAACTATTTAGTTATAATGATTTTTTGCTCCATTTTTTTGAGAATCATATTCCCAAATTGGGAACATTAATTCTTAGCAACAGGGATGGTTGAGTTAATTATGGACCCTCTGTTGATGGACTGCTATGTAACCAACGAAAAATAGTGAGGTACATTTATATGTATTAATCCTGAATGATGCCATTAATATGTTCAGGTAAAGAGCACACTGCAGTACAAACAGTAATATCCAATTGTTTAAAAATATGTATATATATATATATTCATGGACATACAACACATGTATATTCTTCAGACATTTCCATTACTGGCTGGTGAGACTGGGGACTACTTTATTGATTTTTTAAATGTTACACCTTTTGATATGCTTTATTATTTAAAAAAAGAGTGAGAGAAAAGAGAAAAAACATCAAATAAAATCAGTTACATGTTTTAAAGCATAGGCATTAGCAATGGTAGAGCTTAAAGACTTCTTCCATTGTAGTCTTTGACACATTTTTTACATCTATCAATTTCCACATGAATTTGCTATCTCTAGCTCTTATTCCCTTGGGGGCAAGGTACTTACTACCTTTGCACGCCCAGCACTTGGCCCAGTGCCTTATATACCGTGGACATCATTAAATGTTAGTATTTTGAGGAAGGAAGGAAGGAGGTCAGGGAGGAAGAAAAGAGGGAAGAAGAGAGGTAAGAAGGGGAAGGGAACATGGGAGGGAGAAAAGAAGGAAGGAGGGAGGAAGAGAGGGTGGGAGAGAGGAGGGAAGGCAGGCTGGGGGGCGAGGGAAAGAAAATTTGGTTGTAGGTGTCATTTCTGCACAAATATAGTTTTACCTCCTGCAGTGGAACCAAGATCCCAACTGGAGCCGTCTCAACAGCCCAGTCCGCAATCTGCAGGTTGCTCTGTTTCAGGAGCCCCGTGGTGCTGTTGGGTCTGCCAGTCTTTCAGAGCTCAAACCAGTGGGATCCAGCCCAAGAAAACCTTTTCCCACAAGGTATGAGTGTCCCTTGCAGATGTTTGTTACCGTTTCAACAGCTGGAGCTCTGCATAACACAGTTCCTCAATCATTAGCAGACATTACCTAATTGATAAGGGTGTCCCTCTAAGCACAGCAGCCTGTTCTCAGTTCCCTGTGACACACAATCAAACACTGTTCCCTTTCCCTGTGACATCAACATTCTTGGCCAGACCATTGGAGGAGAACTCCTTTCCACCCTAGATAAACTGAAATCTTGGGACAGAATCATTTCCCTGAGGATCCCCATAGCCACATTCTCCCACCCACTCCCATCTTCCCGTTCCATGCTGAGCTCCAATTCTGGCCACGAGGCTGCTCTTCAGGCCTCGCTGACATTGACCCCAGTGCAGCTGTAGCCCTTCAGCAGCTCCCTGTGACAGCGGGAAACAGACTGGAGGCACCAAGCATTTGGTGTCAGTGGACAGACACACATGAACCCCTGAGGCTGGGACCACCCTCCCTCCCCCTTCCTCTGGGTGCCCCCACACAATCGTGTATCAACACAGAAAACGTCCATCTGGTCCTTCCTGGCAGTAGGTTCCTGGTGAGAATCTATTTCCTTAATAGCCCTTGAGGATGGCCTGTGAACCCAAGAAGCGATGGGTCTTGGCCACCTATGGCCAGCTCAGGTTAAGGCACAGAGAGAAGCACAAAGCAGAGCCCAAATTAGAGAGAAAGCCCCTGAAAAGCCTACTTTCTGCTACCTCTGATGCCTACTGAATGACCCTGTCGATGTTGAGATTCCTTGGCCAGCCTGGCATATCTTGTAAGTACTAGGGTCCCTATCTAGGTTGCAAAAACAAAACAAAACAAAAAAACCACACACACAAAACTTTACCACTAAATTGGTCCCTGGCCATGAGATTAACAGAAACCCATAAAATCAGCAGGAGAGAAAAACAGAACTTTGGTTTTGGGGGTGGTGGTGGTAAGGGGAGGTTTAAATAAAATGAAGGGTTGACCTATCTTATCTTTGTCTTATAGCGCAAGGGGGAATTTGGAGCCAAATAGACCCAAGGTCAGGCATTGGGTCTACCACTTCCTGGCTTATAGCTTTGGGTAAATTTATCTCTTACAGCTTTCATTTTCTCCAGTGGTTCTTGTAAAGATTCAGTAAGAAAACTTATATAAATCTCTGGAATAAGTGAAATTTCTTTTTTCACTCAGTGCATATGAAGAGTTTTGGAGTCAATGCCTTGAATACATGTGTCTAGATGGCCAACTTGCCTTTTGTTGGATTGGCATTATCTTCCGCTCCCATAGTAAATTGTGAGCTTATTAGCAGAGTGGTCTATAATCAAAAGAGAATGCCAGCAGGGCTAAGGCCTCAAAATCACAGCACAGGATCTTTTACAGATGAAGCACCTGAGGCCTAAAGCGGGAAAATGAGGACAAAATTGATGCTAGGGCTCCTGACCCCAGGCCCAGCCCTATGTCATTCATCCCTGGCACACGTGGGGGTAGGGGGGCAGGAAGGAGTAGGGGACACAGGCCTGCAACCAACTCTTGGGATCAGGCTGTCTTTCATCCCAGCCCCTACAGCAGTAACACAAGCTTCCTGAGGCTGCAGAAAAAATTTCTTCCTATTTCCCCAGTTTCCTGTTCTCATCAAGGTTGGGTCTCTACTGGAGTGCTCAGCCCAAGATTTTTGCTAAAATATCATTCTCCAGAAAGTTGTGTGAGTATGAAATAAACTCCCAAGCCCTTTGACTTCTGGTGGGTGCCACACCCTGGCCAGCGGGGGGCCTCAGGGAGTGCAAAACCAGCTGCAGCTGGGGACAGTCATAATCCTGTGCTCGCCCCAGGAGGGTGTCTGGGGAGAGCTTACTAGAACCTGGGCACTGGTGGGCAAGTAGAAGGGTCAGGAGTCACCTCCATCAGTGGCCCAGAGAGGCTGCGCCAGTCTGATCCTCCCAAGTGCAGAGTGCTGGGAGGGACCTGGGCTTATCCACCTCATTTTGGCCTTTGGTCGGCCTCTGGTCCTCTATCCCTGGGAGGCTTTGAGCAATCACGCCCCACTCCCTGAGCTCTGTCTCCCCTTTTAGGTGGAGAGGAACGTTGTGAGGGCCTCTCTCGGCTAGAGTGTCATGGGATGTCATCCACACTGGCCTCCCTCCCCCGCCTGCTTTGCAGGCCTCTACCCCCCACAGCCCAAAACTTCAACTGAAGCAGCAGAACAGGGCTGCCCCTTACACTGTCCTTTCAAGAATGCGCTCTCAAGAGGGAAGGATACCATGGTGCAGGATTTCACCTTCATTCACCTGAGCGCACGCTGCCAATTTTTCCCGTCACCGGAACCCATCAGAGACCAGACTAAGTCAACCGCTATTTCCCTATCTCATTCTCTTGCAGAGAACACAGCCATAGCTGCACAGAGAGTAAACATACACGGTCTAATCTTTCCCCTCGCTGGGACAGTTTGTTGAAATGGGTGAAAGGATGCAGACCGCACCGAAATGGTTTGATAAGAGCTGTAAGTCTGGCTTTGTGATTATTAAACAGAGGGAGCATAACTCAACTGCTTCTGATAATTTTTAAGAGCCCTCTCTCTTACCAGAATCTTCCTTCCTACCGTGTATGCATACGGTTTCTACACACGTAGAAAGGTGTAGGGTCTTCCAAGCCATGTGCATGAATGCCCATTCAACTTCTCCATTCCTTGAGGAGGGTGCCTGGACTCTAGAGAGAGAAAATCTTACTGTAACTTTACGATTGCTCATTGGGTTATTAGCGATGTTATAAGAGAGGAACCATAGTCTGAGTGATTCATACTGCACAAGAATTATGCTGAAAAAAGTAGTTAATGCAGTCTGGGATAGGCAAAGTGTTCATTTCTTAGAGCAAGGGTCAGCAAACTACAGACCACAGGCCAAATCTGGCTCACAGCCTATTTCTATATGGCTAAGAAATTACATTTGCATTTCAAATGGCTGGAAAAGATCAAAAGAGGAATAATATTTTGTGACACACGACATTCAAATTTCAGTGTCCATAAATAAAGTTTTATGGGCACACCTCACCCATTCATTGACATAGGCGCTATGGCTACTTTGGGGCAGACTTGAGCCTGAAAACTGAAAAGATTCATTATCCAGACTTTTACAGACAATGTTTGCTGATCCCTGAGCTAGAGAATTTTTAGAAGTCTTTTTTTTTTTTTTCCAAAAATTTTTTATACCATTTCACAGATGGATGAGCTGGGAATCTGAGCAAGAATAAGACTTTTAAGAATGTTCTCGATGTGATTGAGCCCGAGGAGAAGCCGCTTTCTCACCCCCATGGGGTAGGGTTCCTTTCTAATCCCTCTACCACACACTGTTCTTCAGATGCTAACCCCCAAGGAAGGGCTGTTGAAATGCCCATTAAGAAAAATTGATTCTGAAGTGTGACATCATGTCCTTGAAGATACACGATATCATGACAGGACAGGATATAATGTCCTGTGCAAAAATAAATTGTATTGTCAGAGGCCCCCATTGCTTCAGGAGGAAAGACACAGCTGTGAAAAATAAAATCATAATTAATGAAACTGTGATGTTTATGGAAGGAATGTTTAGCATTGAGAACGCCTCTCTTTACAGTGAACATCAGATTCTGTTAGATGCTCCGTGACCACTTGCTTCCCTCCTTTGTTCTTTTACTGACAACACCTCACAAGCACCGAGTTTCCCATGGTTATTTTATTTTTAGGCTTTTTGCCTTCACTCAATGAAAGTTTCAGGGAGGTCACTTTCAAATTCAAATTCAACTTCTTATGTGCCATTAAAGCAACACCAAGTTGCAAATTCCCAGAACTTCTTTTTTTTAAATCCATTTGTAATGAAAACCCTGTAGGATTATGAAATCATCTAATTCATTTAAGTGCTGTAGGAAGTCTCAGAGAAAATAATGTGCAGCCACATCCTACATGCCAGAGGACAGGTGGCCTAAAAATAGGCAGGGGGAGAAATGGTTTGCCCCTTCTTGGGATGAAATGTACAAATTCTATAATGATTCATAAAGGATGTTTGTTCTGGACCCAAATTATGTGTCCTGTTTTCATAGATGGTACCCTATTATTGACCCCACATGTCTTTTTCCAGCTCAGAATCAGCCTAAGGGAAATGGAAGTGAGAAACACACAGGCTGATCAGAGGCTCACAGGTGCCTTCTCTTCTGACTGACTTTGGGCAACCACACCCAAGGCAAAGACAGAGGAACCAAAGAAGACAGGGACCCAGGTCCCATGCAGTTGCAGGTCTCTGTGAGCTGTAGGGAATGAGCAGGCAGACAGAGGTCAATCCACTAGACACGGAGAGCAGGGTACCTGAGTGTCCCATACTTTGTCTCGGTCTCATGTCCCAAGAAAACCACCTCCAGCCCATGTCATCCAATACACCTCAGAGCTCATCTAATAGACATTTATATTGAACACTCAAGAAGAGATTCCAAGTTAACTGCTCTTTTTTGAGTGGCTAGTCTATAGCAGGCACTGTACTAGCAAATCCCTTGGTCTCAACCTTATGTAATTCTCATAATGGCCCTGAGGGATGGTCACTGGCACATCCACAGTGTAAAGATGTGGAAACTAAGCCCCTAGAGGTTATTTTGTCCCAAAGCACACAGCTACAAATTTTAGGAATTCAAGACTATCCCAGTCTGCTGATTTTTGCTAACCACCCCACCTCTCTTCTCTAATAAAATGAATCAGACTGAAACTGCCATTGGAATAATTTGGGTTTCACACAAGGAAGAATTTCCCAAGAGCCGGTGATGTTAAACATTAGAACATAAGGAAGGAAGGGCCTTGCGCAATCATCAGGCAGACTCTAAAATGATCTATCCTGCTTTTCCATGGTGGACGCCAACTTTTGAGTTGAATGAAGCTTGCTTCAAGTTAGTGTTTGAAAGTCCTAAACATTCTGAACCCAGTTGA
The DNA here is from genome assembly GCA_004024625.1 of Mellivora capensis. Lineage (NCBI taxonomy): Eukaryota > Metazoa > Chordata > Mammalia > Carnivora > Mustelidae > Mellivora > Mellivora capensis. The sequence continues at coordinate 78,263 of PISX010006273.1, forward strand.
ACGAGCCATGACCAGGCTGGGAATTCCAGGCTTCTCTATCTCATTAGCCATCAGAGCCAAGCAAAGACGTCCCCAAATATTCAGTAGACAGTTGCACTGGACCCCACTTGTCCAGACACAGAGGCTATGCAAGAGAAGTTTAAAAGAGGGCTGAGCCGCTGAACACTGCCCAGTTCTTCCACATCACACTTCCTCTCGCTCCCTCCCCTGATGTCTAGTGGCTGATTTCCCGAAGGTTCTCTTTTCGCCTTCTAACCATGTGTCTGTCGCCTGGGCTCGTTAATGGCTTTGGGGCAGCCTGTGGCACAGTGTATTGCTATGCAGCTCCTCAGAAACTCCTGCCAGCCTCTCTCCTTGGTAAGAGCTTGCTTACAACTTGTGAATCAGCATATTAGTCACAGTTAAATGTCTACTCAAGAACTTTCCAAACAGCCTGGGAGCACCAGTTACAATGAGGGATGGTGGTACAATGTTTCCAGAGCAGAAGCAGCATTGGCTTGTGGCCCAGAGTTGAGTCTAATCCCAAGCAACATTTGAAGAGGCCATCCTTCAAGGAGAGGTCATTCAACACTGGGAGCACTGAGAGCACTGGGAGAGAGCACATCCATCCAGAAGAAAACAGAAGGAAAATAAAGAGATTGCTGCTAGGTATTTTCCTTCAGGAGTCCTGGCTGGATACCTACTCTTACGCTGAAGCCTCAAATATTAGTTTATCCATAAACCTTTCTGCTCTACTTTTGGATTTATGCCCAGAGCATTTTTTCTTTTTTGAGAACATGGATTGCTGTATCTTCACAGCACACAAAGCCCCCACACCTCCTTTCCCTATGGGTAAAGGAAGGACCTGAGTGGGTCCTGAACTCCTCATGCCATCGTGGAAAAGGCAGGCTGGTTGTGCAAAGGCTTCAATTATTACAAAGTGACTTTCCTAGGCTTTGGGGTCTAGGCCCTTGCATTAACTGGCCTAACAACTACAGGCATTCAAAATTGGACTGGGCTGCCTTGTGAGGAGGTGAGCTTCTCACCACTGGGAAGGTGTTGTGGAGACAGTGTGACATCTTGTCAGAGTTTTGAAAGAGAGAATGTCTGTACTGGGTGAGCAGCCCAATTCCGCAAATGTTTCCTGAGATTACCATTCCTGTGGGGAATGGAAGGTGACATGGTTGCCACAGGCCACTTGCTTGCAGTCACTTGACCACGTTCCATGGTCAAAAGAAAGACTTAAACACCACTGTCTAGGACTGGAGTGGACGAAGTTTCCATATATTGCAGTCTTCAATTAACACTCAATGAGATTACCACCTCACCTACGCACTACCATGTAGTCATTTGGGGAAAATTAAAACAATATGGCCCACAGAGGACAGAGTCTGTCCAAAGATGGACCCACATCTCCTGTCCTTGAGGATTAAAGAAAACTCCTGTCTAGTAGGTTTTTTAACAAAGCAAATTGCCCACGTCATGGCACCAACTTCCATTTCTAAAGAGACCAAGTTATTCTCACTCCGAGTGGCAAAAATCAAGAGTCAACCCATGAAGGCCCTGCTTGCCAGTAGCAGGGAATACAAAAGGTGCATCTCTACCAATGTATATTTCAATATACCTTAGAATTGAAGAGATACTCAATAAACACAACTGAGTAGATGACATAGGTTTCTCTTTCAATTACAGATTTGACACACTGCATTCCTTTTCCTTTTTTTTTTTTAAGTAGGCTCCACACCCAGCATGGAGCCCAGCACAGACCCAAACTCTAGACCTTAAGATAGTGACCTGAGCCGAAACCAAGATTTGGATGCTGAACCGACTGAGGCACCGGGTGCCCACACCACATTCCTTTCTAACGTCTGGAAGGGCGGACCTTGAAGCGCACTGTGACAGGAAGGCCAGCAGCCCAAAGACAGCTTTGGCAGTTCTCCTGATACTACACTAAAAGTGGGGGTCCATCTACTGTATTTTAATTTGAACTATTTTCAAACTGGGACACTTTTGAGAATGAGAGGAGGTACTATTAATAATGGCCCCGGGGTGTCACATACAAATATGCATTGTCCCCGGCAGAGTGGATGTTCAGTCATCTTTCTCAGAACCCACTTAACCTCTGGCAGTCACACGTCAATCATAAGAAAGTAAAGGGCACAAGCTGAAAACAACATTGGAGGCCATTTGTCTTCAAGTCTCTTACTTTACAGAAGAGGGCACTTGAGGGGCCTCTGGGTGGCTCAGTCAGCTAAGCATCTGACCCTTGATTTGGGCCCATGTCATGATCTCATGGGTCATGAAATCGAGAACCCTGAGTTGCTATTGATGCTCTCTTTCCTTCTTCCTCTGCGCCCCCCCCCCCACACTCCTGTACTCTCTCTCTCTTTCTCTCTCTTTCAAATAAGTAATTAAATCTTGAAGAAGAAGAAGAAGAAGAGGAGGACAAAGGAGGAAGAGGAAGTGGAAAAGGAGGAGGAGGCATTGGGCCAGAGAGCTTAAAAGACTTTGCCCGGGGATGACTGGGTGGCTCAGTCGGTTAAACAGTCAACTCTTGATTTCAGTTCAGGTCATGATCCCAGGTCCTGGAATCCAGCCCCACGTTGGGCTCCTTGCTCAGCGGGGAGCCTACTTTTCCCTCTCCCCACAGCTTGTGCTCTTTCTCACTCTCTCTCTCAAATAAACAAATGTTTAAAAACCTTTAAGAAAATAGAAAAAGACTTTGCCCAAAGCCATACACTTTTGGTGGTGGCACACTCAGGCTAGATGCCAGGTCCCCCATTCAGGGCACACATGCTGCTTCTACATGCAGTGCAGCGCCCTTGCTTACGGTGTGCCACCTGGCAAAAGAAAGAGCACAGCCACTGAAGTTCTTATCTGGGTCACACCAAACAGAACACTAGCGCCCATAACAGTGTGTGCCGTGAACTTCCTGGATGAGTTTAAATAAAATACCTAACCCTCCTGCGTCCTGTTTCCTGACTTGGAAAATCAGGAGAGATGACTGCCTCCATGTAGGTAGAAGGAATAAGGTGAAGTGGAAACAAAGAAGCCCGTGGAACTGTCGGGAGCGAGGGGCATCAGAGACCGCCATGGAGAGCAGCAGGCATCCTTGCACAGTAAAGTTGTACCCAATCTCCTGATGGACAAGCTACTGGATAGTGGTCTTGGATCTGGAATGTAACAAAGTGATCTCAAAAACCTAACCTGGGAAGCAAGAGCACCTTACTGAAGAAAAGGATGTGATGGGAGACGGGCGGGGGGGGGGGGGAAGAACAGTGAAAAGATTTATGCAGTGCAATCGTGATTTTCCTAAATGAGCAGGAGAAAACTGCAGAAGAAACAGAGAACATAGTTCATTTTCAAAGATTTGGAGAAAAATTTAACAGACTTACTATCCCCTCAAATTCCTACTGTGACTATCTTACCCAAATGGGAAAGACTCAATGAACTAAAACAGCTGAGATGGTGTTGGTATTGATGAAAAATACTGGGCAATGGCTTCAGCTTCGCTCACTTGTCCTTCATGTGCCAACCTGGCAATCAGCCGCTCTGCTTCCAGAGTGATGGAGCATTATGTAAAAGCAGGTGGGATTTGCCTCTCAAAGTATGGATTGCTCTGCACCTCCCAAATCGATTTCTTCCAGTGAGGACAAGTCCTCTGTAAACTTTCCAGGCATTGCTGCATGTGAAATGTGCACAACTTTCAGAATAAGACTTCTGTCTGGAGACCCTCCTGATTCCTGGCATCCCGGGGGCCAGGGGGTTAAGCAAAGGGATGTATCCTGAGAAAGCCAAGTGTCGGATGCATAAAGAGCAGATTGGTGTACGAGCTTCGGCTGCGCAGTGTCAGCACCATTTTACGGGTGACTCATGTGAACATATGGTATTGAGTGTGTGTGAGAAGGTGACAGGGAGACTGGGGGGGGGGGTGGGGTCCACAGGGCAGGCAGCCCACTCTGTTGTCAAAGACGGAAACTGTTGAATTACGAAATTGCAATTTTGCCCCAAACTAGAGCCTTTTGGGTTGCTGTTATGTCTGCTTTTCTTTAAGGAAAACAGCAATCTGTTTAAATAAGCATGTCCTTCCTATGGAAAACCAAAAATCTAAAAGGCAGGGATATCATCTCTTGGGCTACTTGTGACTTTAGGAACAAAGTTAAATCATCTGGCGAATGTTGTGGATTTCCTTGAACCCAAAAGTCTGTTCCCACACGTGAGAGGTTTATGGCAACCGAAAGCAAGTGGACTTTCTCTGGCTAGTTCCTTAAAAAGCAACCAGGGTGAAGCCATTCTCAGGCTTGTGGAAAGGAAAGCCTTGTGTTTCTTCTAATTTGAGGCTTTTCATGTAGGGGGTAGGGGTTTGGAAGATAGAACATAAAAGCAGAAGTGTGCCTTGAGACCAGCATGCTCGGCTGGTCAGGGTTAGAGCTATCAGGAAAGAAGGAAAAGTGGTCAAATTAAGAAAATGGATTTTAAGAAAGGGGATTTCAACAGGCTTAAGGGATTCATTGAAAAGCCTGCACAGAAAGGAGATCAAGGGTCAAATAGGGGCCCAGAGACAGCCAGGTGTTCTTGCAGGAAAAAACCTCCCCAAAGCTCTTGCATTGTTATCACTCACCAAAAAAAGGGGTAAGGGGTAGAAGGCAGTCCAGTGAGTAAACCCTGGGCTTTATGGGAATGAAGACACCCACCGAAGTGGCTGAGAAACTATAAAAAGGACTTGTTCCCAGGGAGGATGACAAAGAAATCAGAAAAATGTGTTCAAGGAAGTCAGGAAATGTGAGACAGGAGATGAGATTGAATAACTTTTCGGGGGGGGCAAGAGGAGAGTAAAGGGAAATATGGTCCCTTTATTAGCTGGAGGAGAAAAGGAAGAGGGGACCATTGCCCCTCCCCGCAACGCTTGATCTGGAAGGCTCATTTAGTCTTTGGGTAACCTGAAAATGACAACTAAGAATGGGCTTTCCTTAAAAGTTTTACAATTTTCTAAGTGCTCTTGTGTCCTCTTACTGGGGCCACGTCGCAAGCCAGAGGAAAGATATGGAAGGGGGGCATCAACAGAGGGACAAAGGCGTGGGCAGGCGGGATGCCAAAGCTTGCTTCGGCTCATCAGCGTGGTCTGACTTTTACAGTCTGAGGACCTGTGACCCGGGGGCCACCAAGAGAACCGCCCAGGGACATGCCGGTGGGAAGCACGACAAACCAGAGTGAGCTGGTAGAGTGAGCCATCTTTGAGCTCGGCTCCTAGGCCAGAAAATGCCTGGCAAGACAGAAATAATGCTAAACGGCTTCACAAGCACTGAGAAGGAAACAGGGAAGGGAGTGACATCCCTTACTCGTGTATTCATCCATTCAACAATTACATTGTGGGGATCCTACTGTGTGCTAGAAGCTCTCCTAAATGCGATGACAACCACCATAGCGTCATAAAAGGAAGCTTTATGTTGGGCGTCTAATTAACCTTCCTGTGACAGCCTTGCTATTTGGGTTAGAATTCATCCTTGCGATCTGTCTTGACTTTGCAAATTTTCCACTTGTGCCTCACATGTCCTAGCTCTCCACAAATGGAAGAAAACTGTGTGTGCTCATGCCCAATGAATGCCTCAACCCACATGATATAAAGGATCAGGCCTTACATCTTGTTTGCTGCCCTAACAACTCTGCTCAGTAGGCAGGCCAGGAGTTTAAATAAGGAGACTGGGATTCAGAGAGGTTGGGTACTGTGCCCGTGAGCCCGAAGCTGGGGAGGAACAAGGCCGGACTTGGCACCAAGACATGCCGTGGTATGAATTTCTTCCAGAATGGATTTTTAGTGCTCTTGTTTAAGATGAAGAAGAAGACAAACACTAATGTACAGACCACGAAAGACCAAATGTGAGCTATATCAGCGCCCCTGGGATTCAAGCCACTAAATCAAACACAAGATACCCAGTTAAATTTGGATTTCAAATATGTCCCAAATATTGTCCTTTTTGTTTTGTTTTGTGTCTTGTGGCTAAATCTGGCAAGCCTTCCCAGGATCCACTGGGAAGCCACAAACCATAGTCCTGGGGCCCTTGCCACACACTCCTTTGGAGCAAGGCTCAATGCCTCCTGAGACGGAAGGGGCTGTTTCTCTGTGTAGCACCTTGGGCTTGCTGCCTTCTTTCAACAAGTGTTTCCATCTGTTGACACAGACAAGCAGAGAACCTGGACCAGCAGAGAAACTGGAATCTCAAGAAGACTGACAGTGACCCATGTGCAGAACTCCAACTTGGGCTTCGATCCTCAGGACAATGCTAAGGGCCCGCTACGATGTTCTCCATCTTATACTCCAGTATGGAACTGGTAAACTGAGGCCCAAACAGATGAAGGGTGGGCAGCTGAGATTTAAACTCCTACAGATGACACTGTCTGTGTTCCTCTCATTATGCTCCCTAATGCAGTAACATTTTCCAGAAACTAGACCTGAGCTGCTTGGACAATACTTCCTAACAACTTCTAGCCAGGAGATTCCCACCAGAAGCAAGGCTACCTAGAAGTGGGAGGACATGTGAAAACCCAGGAGGGCTGTTAAGATTCGACAAGCAATGGAAAGGTGTCAAAATGACAAATGTTGTCTTGCCCCAGGCACCAGAATTTCCCTTTGGGGAGCAATCTAATGAAATAAAACTTCCACCTTGCTAGGCTGGGTCATGGCTGTTAACATCTCCCAAGGGATTTCTACTCTCCAGTACTCCGGGGGTTGGGGGAGGCAATGTACTATCCCCCCTGGGGGGTTCTCAGCTCAAGGCCTCACTCTTCTGCTCAGCTGCCTTTCCACAGTTCTCAGCAGCACCCCCAGCAGTCACAATGAACCACGTGGTCTGACTTGGTGAGGGAGTAAACCAACGTGATTTTCTCACACGTGTGCATTGGTGGGGAGAGAAAAGAGAGGTGTAGAGGTTTCTGGTCCTTTTTCATTATCTATTGCCTATAACAACCCAAAGCAGAGGGTTATGTCCTTTTGATTCTCTGACTTTACATCCTTGGCTATTCATCCTGCTTCTTGGAATCCCCACCACCAGAGAGAATCCCCTTCCATTTCACCTCTTACACTCATGGAATGGGGGGTGAAGAGAAAGGAGAGAGTGAGTGAAGAGGGTAGATTCAAAGTCAGACTCATCACAGGCCAACCCTCTCTTCCCTGCCTACAAGTCTGCCCACTGCTCTCTCTAAAAGGCTTTCTGTGATCCATATAAATTCAATTTGTGACTTGCAATAGAATGGCTGCAGAGAACCAATGGATAGGCTGGGATAAAAATTAAATATATGCATCATCTTCAAGTAGGGAACTTTGATTGACAACATTACTCTCTTAGCCAAGGGTTGAAGGCCAAGACTAAAGGTGGCCCCAAATGTCTCAAAGATGTTCTGAACATACTTGAAAAATAGCAGATATGTTTTCTAGAAGAACTAGGTAAACTCAGCATCAGCCCAGAGACAGGAATGAAATCATGACACTGAGCCAACCACATAGATACATAGACATGCCATTTGAAGAAGACGTGATGAGAAAAATGCATCTATTCCACTTTAATGGACCCCACACATAAATTTTTATTAAAAAATATATCATTGTTCTGTGTTGGGCTAGATTTCTAGTTTAGAAAATTTCCTGTTATCAAGAGCTTGCTGCATGTCGAGTTTTGTATGCACCATCTTGTTGAACCCTCACAACACCCAGAACTTGCTCGTCCCCCTGCCCGACACTCTCCTCCAGAAAACAACATGGCACACAGCTGCTGCCTTCACATCATGGCGTCTCAGCCCAGGCGGCACCTTTTCAGAAAGGTCTTCCTTCCTGGGCCACCCAGCATGAACCAACACCTCTGTTACCCTCTGCCTCCTTACCCGACTTTATTTCTCTTCAGGGCACTGATTTTATACACGTCTTCCTCTCCCCAACATTCATGTGGGCAAGGTCAGACTTAAATAAGCATTGAGGATGACTCTAAGAGAAAGAAAGTTCAACTCGCTAGGGAGGCATTCAGCTTGGTGTGTGTGCACATGTGTGCGGAGAAGAATGGGCCCTTCCCTGTTTGCTGGCGTGTGGTACCATATTCGGGAAGCTGGTTTTGTTTATTCTCTTTAACTCACCTGGAAGAGGTCACAATGTGCAAGTAACACTGGGTTCTCATTTGAGCTTTACACTTTCCTCCCATAGGTAGGCCAGCATTGTCGGTCTTAAAGAGGAGGAAACTGAGTTTAGGCAGACTGGAGGAAACATCTGGAGGTTAGGGAGAGGAGGAAAGGGCCCCAAGGGCACCAGCCTGAGGCATCGGATGCTGGGAGTGGCTCTGGGGTAGGGAGGATGTATTCATTAGCTGGTAGCAACCCCTTGAAGACAAAAAGCAGCTGGCCCAAACCAAGTCTTCTCAGGGGGAGACACGTGGGCATGGGGGGAGGGGAAGAGTCTGACTCCTGCCTCCTGGCTTAGTTACCACGTGGTCCTGGGCTGGTTTCATCACTTTGTCCCTGGGAACCTCAGTCTGCTGACCTGTAAATGGATGTGCTGAGGTCTGTCTTTCAGGGGTTTTTGGGAAGGTCAGCAATGATGTGTGTCAAGTGCCTCCTGGGATGCCTGGCCTGGTGCTCTGTAAAGAGTCACAAATCCAGGGGCACCTGGGTGGCTCAGTCGGTTAAGTGGCTGCCTTCAGCTCAGGTCATGATCCCAGCATCCTGGGATCAAGTCCCACATTGCACTCCTTGCTCTGCAGGGAGCCTGCTTCTCCCTCTGCCTCTGCCTGCCACTCTGCCTGCCTGTACTCTCTCTCTCTGACAAATAAATAAATAAAATCTTAAAAAAAAAAAAAAAAAGAATCACAAATCCAGAACCTGCTGCTAACCGTCTTACTAAGGCAAGGTGAAGTCTTCCTGGATGAGTTTTCACATCAGAGATATTTTAAATGTATTTTTTTGAATTTATTTTGATTTTTTTTTCAATTCAATTCATTGAATTTTCAATTCAAATTGAATTTGTATCAAATTCAATTTGATACAAATTGAATTTATATGGATCACAGAAGTATATTTAAATGTATAGTATTCTTTGATTCCTAAACTTGGAGCTACCTCCATGACCTTGTGAGCTGCCCCTGCCAGGGTCCTGCAGGATCCTGTGATCGCATTAGAGCTCAGCATAGAGCCCGGTGTTGCACTCATCACGGGGGCCTCGATATAGAAATATCATAATAAACACGATGCATTTCTTTGAAGGGGACTCGCCATCTGCTCTCAGAAGGGTTGCAGCTTGTGAAGGTTAGTGTGCAGTGGCAGAAGGGTTATCTGGAAGAGGGCAGGGAGTCGTGTGATGGGATGCAGGTGTGTGTTTCATAACACGCAGAGGGCAGCCGGGTCTGAGATGTGTGCGCGTGTGTGACTGTGTGTCCCTACACAGCACATTTCAGCTGGGGGCAGTTTTCTGCTTTGCCTAGTGTTGCTTGTGGACAAAACGTGATGCTCAAATTGTGCCCTGGTATTTCAGTTGCACTGGAACAGGTTCATGCCTTCAAACCCAAGTGCCCCAGCAGAACTGACTCCAGTATTCAAACAGGCAGCAACCCAGGGGCTCACCCAGATCTTTTTATACAAGAACACTTCCCCTGTGTCATCTATGCTGTCAAGGGAGAGCTGTTTCTCCTATTTCACCAGGACTTTGACATTGCCTTCCAAGCCCTTCCAAAAGGCATGAGCAAGTGCTGTTTGCTCATAGTCTACCTCTTTGAGAACCACTACTTTGTGTCCCCATTACACTCTCGGCTTGATTTTCTCTAGGCCTGCCCAGCTTTCCTTAAAGTCCAGGATCTGCTTTTGCCCTCTGGCCACACCTTTTGCCAAAAAAAACTAGCTCTGGACTTGAAAAATTCAAGACTTCCATATAATCTGGAAGTTGGCGGTTTCTCGTCCATAGCTATCCCCTGCACCCTGGTTAGAGGAAGGTCCCCTCCAAGCAGGTCCCACCTTAGGAAGAATGCTCTGTGGTGCCTCTCAGCCTCCTTCCAGGTAGCTCCTGGGTAAGGTGCCCTGTGCAGATGACGTGGCCCAGCCAGGTCTCCTGGCCACCTTGATTCTCCCTTGGGCTGGGCTCATCACCAGTTCTCTGGTTCCATGGTATTGGGTGCTGGACCCAGAGACTCCAGCGGGGGCCTAGAGCGGTTCCAGTGCCCTGTCTGTGAACACATGGTGGCAGGTGACAGGACTGCTTTTACAAACTCGAGAACCAGGCCAGGAGGAGGGGACGGCAGGCTCTGAACTGGGCCCCAGGAAGGGAGCTCAGGGGTGAATCGCATGGTTTACCCTCTCAAACCCCACTTGTTTATAGCTGAACAGCCAGAGACACGGAACAGCAGAGTCCATGTCAAAACAAAATCGGGAGGGTTGGCCACAATCCTGTGTGAAAGCAGTGTGCAGGGGCCACTGCCCAAGTTGTGTAACGAGGAACTGAAACTATCCAGTTTCACTTACCTGTTGCGATTTGGACTGTTTTCAAAAGGAGGCAGAAGAGGACGGCGCCTTGCTTCCATTCGCCAGCCCTCTTGGTTCCCAGGGAGAAGTCACTTGGGGTGTGGTGTGCTTGTACAGACTTGAAGCCTGGTGGGAGACCTATCTGTTGGCCAGATCTCTTCAGGCCTCTTCACAAGTGCGGCCGTTCCTACAGGTGGATCAAGGTTAAGTACCTGAGGATTACTTCACGTTTTCTCTCAGCTGCAAGTGGTGCCCAAATGAATGGAGTCCAGGTCAAGGAGACAAGAGGGGGGTGGGTGGGGGGACACAAGGTGGGGGAGACATTCTTCAGCTCTTCTCCAAAGTTATCTTTTTTCTTTAAGAGGAGAGAAATCAGGTAACAAAACAGAAGAGAATGAGAGGGAGAAGGAGAGGAGGGGGGCAGGGAAGGAATACAATGAGGGTAGGGAAAAGGGGAGAGAAAAAGAAAAGAAATATCTTTTTCTATGCATGAAGGAAGTCAAAAGAACATGAATTGGATAGTAAGTATTTTAGTGTTTACCTGAAGGGCTTTTATCCTTTTAGTCTCAGGGAAAACAAAGATACATTTGGAATGGAAAGCCCCATTGACCCTTAGCCACCTATCCTATCCATCATAGCCCACGCTCCCCTCCTGTCCATGATTAGTCCTCACAGGAGCAGGCCAGAAGCATGTGGGGGTCTCAAATGCCATGCACAAAAAAGGATCGCCTAGGAATGGCCGCAGCCCATAGGTGGTTCCCTCCTTAGGTCAAAGATTTTGACTTCTTGAGGGTAAAGTGGATAGGGTCACAATCAGGAGCCAACTCTGCCAGCTCTGGCTTGAGCTCTGAGCTGTGTGGTCATCCTCCCGGGTTGATTCCATAGCACATCTACTCTGGAAATCACTCTCAGCGAAGAGATTCAAGAGGAGTGAAGGGGGTTTCAAGAGTCTGGGGAGTGAAACGGCAGCGGGCTAGCACAGTCGGAGTCTTTCCCAGCATTCCCAGGGAAACACCCACAGACTCCTGAGAGAACAGAAAATGCTCTCCAACACCAACAAGCAAGAGAGACCGATGGGATTCATTTCAGGATGTTTCTACAGAATCAAGGAAAACTCATACTGATTTAACTGAAAGAAACAGACCAAAAAAAAAAAAAAGATACATTATGTCTTTTCCTAGTGTCTATTCCTAACTCTAAACCACCCCAGAATTCTACCACCATGGTTTTCCCTTCATCTGAAGCTGTGGCAGCCACCCAGTCCCACATCCCTTCCCCTCCCCACCACACGTCTATGTACACAGCCTTGCTGTTCACTGAAGGAGCCAAGAAGCAGAAGCGGAAGTGACCTTCCCATAATGCAAATCATGTGTGATACCTCTCACGTTGTCCCTAGCACTGTTTCTTAAACCGTCTGTCCCCTTTTAAGAGCAGGAAATCTCCCATTTGAAATAGATGAGTGAATATCATAAGCAAATGCATGATTTCCACTTGGATTCCCATAGTGGATATCCATAATGGATTCACATTATTACTTTCAGGGATTATTAACGGAACAGGGTCTGCAAATATGGGATCTGGACTTAAAGGAGCAAGTCCAGGGAGAGGGCTTTCTCTAATTGACTCCATAATTCTTGCTGTATTCTTCTGCCCCTTTTACAGGATAGCAAAACTGTCAGTTGTTTTTTTTTTCTCCCCCTGTATTTATTAGATGCCAGGGGCTTCAAAGACATTGTCTCTCATCCTCATTTTAAAACAAACAAAAAAGGCAAGTATTATCGTTACTTTACAGACACAGATACTGAGGCCTACGGAACCCTCACGCCTCACCTCCCGTCCATTCTGAGAACTCGCTCTGTCTTCACCCCCTCTCAGAAGGTAGTCCCAAATCTCTGCTCCTTACTTCTCTGTCCCTTTGCACATTCTCTTTCTCTATCTGGAGCCCGTTCTCTCTTGACAGCCAAACATCACTCTTTCTTCAGCAGTTGGTTTTGCATTTGCAGGGGAGTCTTCCCAGACCCCTCCTCCCCGACTCCTTCCCCGGTCCTTCCAGCATTCATTTCTCTGCTAGCTTTCAACACCATAACTAATTGTCTGTTTTAGCGCCTTCTCCTCTGTGGTGTATTCATATCCACACCCAAGATATCTGCAGTTGTGGATCAATGGAAACTCATTTGAAGGGGCCTTAAGCAAAAGGACAAAAAAATAAGGGGTGGGGGGTTCTTTTAAGGCACTGACTGTGGGTCTGATGTATAAAATGCTCAGTGACAGGCTGAACACAGTAACAACTCAATTACTATGGTTAATTAATTTATAACTATCCATATCTAACATTGCTGTTTTCTTGGTAATATATAACCCGAGAAGGTGTAATTTCCTATGTTTTTAGAGGTATGTCATTTAGGATGTAGGTTACTGATCAATCAAATTAAAACAGACGAGCTTCCTGCCATCTCCAACCTCCCTCTGGAAACTTGACAACAAACCTCTTAATGTACGTTATTTGGAATCTGATGGAAGTGCTCACAATGCAATCTATATGTGTAATGCCAGCAAAATCTCAGTTTTTGATGAAGAGTCATCATCACTTGGCCATTTCTGCCCTCAAAACATAAAAAAGCATAAAGAGAAGATACAGGGCCAAAACTTAACAAAGAGGACTATCAACACCATTATATTTTAAAAAATGTGTTTGAGGTCAGATATTTTATGTTCTCCCTATTAATTCTTTCTGCACCAGCCAGTCCTCCAGGAGAGTAAGACTCTGGTCTGTGCAGGTCACAGACTAATTCAGCAGAGACAATTCAATCAAAGTCACATCCATTGGTCAACCAAAGAAAAGCTGTGATTTCCTGTCTCATTAGTCAAATTGCTTCCCCTCTCTCATAGTCCTAATTGGAAATTAAATGCAGCTTTTTAAGGCATTGACACAAAGTTTAGAAGTGATTAATTCCTGGCTGTATTTGCAGGCCTTTTGTGCACAAAATTTTAAACACACAATGAATCCTGCTTAGGTTGAAAAAGACTCAATTTAATTTAACACATTTATTGAATTCCCAATATGTGTTAGGTGCTGGTAATATGGTGACAAAACATTGGCCATGAAGTTATACCGGTTTTCCAATAAATTACACTGAAAATCTATTTAAAATTCAATGCAACAATTTATGCTGGGTTCCAGTGCTTCTGTAATTTGGGAGAAGGTATTATGAGGACTTTTAAATTTTTAAATATTTTAAAATAGTGCAATAAATACCTGTTGAATGAAGGCATGAATGTTGTAGGTCATTAGTTGACTCAAGTTGATTACAGCATAGATTGTGTCTCTGTTGACACATCCTTTAACAATCCCATCGAAGTTGAACTTATGATTGTCATCTGATTTGTGGACAGTTAGTACTTCAAAATTGTGTTTGCTGATAAAACTTTGTCCTGGGACTCACTGATGGATTCTTTTTAACACCCTTTCATTTTGCTAAGAGCCCTGAATAAAGCAGCTAAGTAACTCAGTCCTGAGTTTGAGAGCAGAAATATCAACACTTCTACAAGCTTTTAGCTTCTTGGACATGATGGACACACAGTGTCTTTGATCATTTTGGTCATTCTAAAAATAGACTCCAATATAAATAGAAATATTTGCACGATTCAAAGCTGCCACATAAAATAGAGGTCATCTAAACTTAGCCTGTTGCTAAAGCCAATGCAATAGGCTGTTTAAAATATGAGTGAGAGATTTTTTTGGAAATTCTGAGCTTCTAGGCTCTCTGTTCTCTGCTGACAACTGAGGGATCCTTGGTGCTCCCTTCAACCCAGAAGCCACTGTGGGATCCATGCACAGCTCATGCAGGGGGCACGTTTCTACAGGCCCTCTTCCACATCATTTACTAGGCCCCCTGCTTCATGATCAAGCAGAACACACCATGAGAGGTGAAGCTAGGCTGTCCCCCCAATTCTTCCTTTCACTATTTGAAAGTGAAGAATAAAGAAAACCTACCGTAGAATGTTCTCTCCCGTTTTCGCAGAGCAGTTGTTTCCCATTTGACGTCTTAAGAGTGTCTGACTTTAAATGAAAGGATCAGAAGCATAAACAATTATACCTCTGTGACAGGTGTTGGTACTGCCTGTGGCTTCCTAAACCTGAATCTGTCCCCCTTCCCCTTCTCACACTTCTCAGAATCCTTCCAGATTTCCTCAGGCTTCCCGGCTCTTTGGTGGTCTCTTTTGCCATCTGCTTACCCTTATCCCGAATCATTTTAGTTGATCGGCATTTCCTTGGAAAAGTTGTCTAACAGATCTTTTTAAACTCCTTTAACAACTACCTAGTACTCAGGAAGTAATCTTGGTGGGCGGTGAGAGTGACAGTCCCAAGGCTTCCAGAAAGAGGATCACTGTGTATACATGTTCCCAGGTTTGAGTGTCTCCTGCAACGAATGGTACATGAGCTTTAAACATTTTATTTCAGCTACAAGAACTCCATCATACTGGAATACAGTTTCTGCTGTCTGACCTGTGTTTGAACCCATTTCTGGCCCTTAACAGTCGTGCAATTTTTGAAGAGTCACAATTTCCTCATCTGCGAAGTAAGGATAATACCATGAATTTGTCAGGGTTGAGGAGGGAGATGAAATCCGTGAATGTGGCCTATCCTGCACCAGGCACACAGTTGGTGGATCAGGTCCTCCATGAGAATTAGGCCCCTTCCCCCAGCTGCTTCCTCCTGGGAACAGGAGGTGAGTGGAGGCATTCCGACATGGCCCAACGCACTCAATCATGCACCTGTCAGCGCTGCTTCCTGGCTGTATCCCTAAGGGATTCTTTCTTGGTATGTCCTTTCATCTTCCTCCCTGCTTCCTCCTGCCACACAACACACTGTCCGAGTGTCCTCATCCCCACACCTCAGCTCAGACGTGAACACACGTCCACAACCCTGACCTCTTCCCACAGCTGTCCCCACAAGATCCCTTACAGAAGGAGAAACTCAAATCAACCAATCCAGACCTCCCTAATGCTGTCCAGGGAAGAATAAAGTCAAAACAAGCATCAAACCTCTACAGCAGATGGAAGGATTTAGTCTATGCTTGAAGAGACTGATCAAAATCAAGAAATAATCCAGCATAAGAGGGTAGAAAGGATCTTTTAATTTAGAAAAACATTTAGGATTCTGGGAGAGTAAAGGTTTTTTTGTTTTGTTTTGTTTTTAAAGAAATAGCAGGAGCAGGAGATACTGCCCATTCTTTCAGAAAAGAAAAACGATGCAGATGAAAGACAGAAAAATAAAGCAGAATTAGCAACTTTTTTCTCTAGAAAAAGTCATATTAGACCAGCTGATTCTTTTTCTCATCTTGATCCCTTTCTAAAAATTCATGTCTTGAAACTGAGGAGAGCCAATTTCAGCAAGCATGAAAACCTCATTTGATGTCCTTTCAAAAAAGTGGAAATTAAGTTCTTAAGTAGTGATAGTAGCAAATGTTTGTTGAATTCTTATAATGTCAGGATGTGAAGGACTCCATCCTGTGTTTTATGTGCATCGTGCATCATGTTACACTCTCACAATGACCATATGACGATGGTTAATATCAGCCCCATCTTTCAGAGGAGGAAAGGGAGGCGTGGGGAGCTGAGTACCTGGCTCCCGGTCACGTGAGTGTAAATAATGGAGCTAGGATTTGAGGGGAGGAGCCAGGCTCCAGAACCCACCCTGAGCCAGGCTGCCATGCTCAGGGGGTGACTTCCCCACCCTCCCGGGTGCCCTCTCTCCACCTTCAGAGATGCCAGTCCTTACCCTGGAGCCAGGCAGTTCCTGCTTAGGCAGTGCTTTAGGGCCACAATGCCCTGCGGCTTGCCAGGAAGCAGGAGTTGAGTTGATGACATCATAGGAGAGCCAATGAGGTGAAGACACTCTTCCCTCTGGGAGGATCCACTTCTTTGGGGAAGGGAAGAAAAATGTCAGGACTTGGAAATCTCTGAATGGTTGCTGGAAAAGTGTGTTTTTTATTGTGAAATGCTTTCTGTGGTCACAGGATTGAGATAGCCCTTGGAAAGAAAAACAATACAAGCTCCTGACTGAAAAACATATAGCTGGTTTCTTCATTGCTATTGAGCTCTATGGAAGAGAATGAATAATAATTGAAAATAATAATTAACAATATATAATATAATAATTATATCACATTGAATTGATAATATGGCATAATAATTAAAAATCATAATTGATCGTCAAAAACTAGCTGAGGAAAGATTAGGGGAGAGAAGGCAGAAAAGACCCTGCATCAAATAGATAACTGAGTTCCAAAATGCTGAAGGTTAAAAGTCTAAAACCAAATTTAAAAGTCCCTATAGTATGTGGTATTTGACAAACTTCCCAATTTGCCTGGCTGAATAAATTGAAAGTACTAGTTCTGCTCAACAATACTTATAATAATAATAATACCTACTGATTACTATGTATCAGATTGCCATGCCTGATGCTATGATGCATCATAGCAGAGAGAAGTCAACACGTCAAAAATGCAAGGTGCGGTGCATTTGGGTATGTGAATATAAAACAAAACCAAAATAAAAACACAAGCAAAAAATAAGCAGAATTAAATCAAAAGACAGAGTTAGGGGAGTAAATTATTCTGTCTGCAGTTAGGAAAAGCTTGCTGGATCCTGGCTAGATTTTGAAAGATGAGTCGTTTTCTACACAGGTAAAATGGCAGGGACTGGGTCGAGAAGAACATTATGGAGGAATAGAGGAGGGGGAGCAAAGCCTGGTGTAGAAGAAAAACAATTAGTGTTTTGGATTTGCTAGAAGGCAGAGTGTGGGAGGGAGATGATGGTGGGGACATGAGAATGCATTTGAGGTGGTGACAGGGAGGAGGAGAAGTTGGCTGGGGTTACCATACTAGTTCTAATGATAGATAAGGAACGGTTAAACTAAGCTGGTCTCGGAAAAGGAGGAGAGACGACTTACTGGAGAGACAATTAGGAGCTGATAGTGACAGGACTTAGAGGTAACTGCAGGACTGAGGGAGAAAGGGAGACTTGAAGTTTATGTCAGAGGTCTTGTGTGCAGGGGACCAGAATGGAGACGGTGCTGGAAGGATGGCTGAGGCTGTCTGTGGAGGACAAGATATAAAAAGTGAGGCTGTGGACCAGGTCCTGAGGAATAGAGGCCAGGAATAGGGGAGGAGTCCATCTAGAAAGGACTAGGTTTGAGGCAGTAGCTAAGAGCTGACAACTGTTCTTGCCATTAAAACACCTTCTGAAAAATGAAAAAAAAAATGGGGTCCACAGTGGTGGACACACTTTAAGGTGGTTTCCACGACCTTCAACCCCTAGTGTCCACACCTATATTATCCCTTCCCTTGGGTGTGGGCAGGACCTGTGACATGCTTCTAACCAATAGAATATGGCAGAGGTGATGGCTGTCACTCTCATGACTATGTTATATTATAAAGACTGTCTTGCTAATGGAGTCTACTGGCTAGAGATTCTCCTTGCTGGTTTGATGAAGTCAGTGGCCATGTGAGGGGACTGCAGGCAGCCTCTAGGAGTTGAGAATGGCCTTTCTCTGATAGCCAACAAGAAGCCAGGTCCCTCAGTCCCATAGCTGCAAGGAAATGAATTCTGCCCAAAATCCTGAATGAGCCTTGAAGTGGATTCTTTCCTAGTCAAGCCTTCAGATGAGAACACATCTCAGTCAACACCTTGATTGCTGGGTTGCGAGACTCCAAGCAAAAGGCCCAACTAAGCCATGTCCAGACTCTTGACCCATGGAAACTATATAATACATGTGTGTTGTTTTAACCCACTAACTTTGTGGCAATTTGTTACAGTAACAATGGGAAAGTAATACAGTCATACTGTGGGAAGCATCCAGAGTAAAACTGTAACTACTCTCAAGGGTTTGGAGGACTAGGAGGAAAACAAGGAAAAAAGGAGGAAGAAGCAGTCAAGGAGGCCATGGCTGAGGTGGTCGGAGAAGGCTGGCTCAGGGCACTGCCCAGTTGGGGGACCCATGGGAAGCCACACACAGGCTCACTTTCCAGCCCCTCTACCTCTGGGGGGCTTTGGGGCTTCTCACAAAATGAAGACCATATTATATTGTCCTTGAAATTTGTGCAGGTGAGGAGGGAGCTCCATGGGCTGACTTCTGGCCTGTGGGGTAGAAAGTCTGCCTCTCAGGGGAGATGCTAGCCCAGGCAGATGACAACTAGGCCCTGGAGCAGCATAAACCGCTTTACCCCACGCAGGCCACACCTGCGTCTTCTCTACATGGCAGACACAGCCACTGGTTCTCCTCTGCTTCCAAACACACCCTCACTGTTCTCTTCCAGAGCTGCGCAGTTCACGGGTCTGCAAGGAGAAAACTCTTCTATTCCTTCCTTACATTTTCCCCCTCCTTGTGCTCAGAACCGATACTACTTTCGACTACTCAGATATAATTTGGTGGTATTTTGGGTAAAATTTTAAGAGGAACTGAGTCATATTTATACCCAGAAATACACACACACACACACACACACACACACACACACACACACACGGTGCTAATGTCTGTTAGAGAATAACTGTGTCCTGTCTATAAGTTATTATGTGAAAGATAATCATTACTTTGCTTAAAACCCTCCCTTGGTGGCTTGTTATTATGTGAAAGCATGGTAAGGGAACCCATTTTTGCTAAGAAATGTAAAATGCATAAAGTCCAAATCTTAGTTACTGACCACCACCAGTAACCCTCATGGAAACAAAAGAGCTCTGTCCCCACTCACTTTTAGGTTAAATAAGAATGAAAGCTGCTGTTTGTTGGGGGCTTATAGGATGGCAGGCCCTGTGCTAAGTAGCTGATGCACTTTATCTCCCACAATCCTCACAACAACGAAACGGAAGAGTAAATATTACCATCTGCAAATGAGGGAAAGAGGAGAAGCTTGGGCTTGGGGTGGCCAGAGTGAATGTCTAGCTGGACAGCTCCGAACCAATGCCTCTCCCTACCCCACTGGAAGATAGCAGAGTCAATACAACTCCAACTGTGTTCATTCTTCTCTGCCCCAACTCAGATACACAAATCCTGAAGACAGACTCAAAAGCTCCATGGCCACAAGAAAATTTCCCTTCATTTTTTAAAAGGTCAGAGACTCTGTGCAGCAAGCAGTGTGCACACAGGCAGAGTCCATCCTGCCTACAGAGAACCAGCTGAGCCTTTAACCCAGCCCCTTCAAGAGTGTCCACCAACATGGCTTCCCCCGAGACAAAGGCCCCCTCCAGCTCAGCGCTTGTGGATGTGGAGGTGGAGGTTGGGTCTTTTGTGTTCACCATGGTAAACTTGGTGCTAAGCACAGAGGAGGCCCAGGTAATATTTGTTAAACAACTGAATGAGTAAATGGATGGATGGGTACATGAATGAATGGATGGATGGGTGGATGGACAGAGAGATGAACAGAAGGAAAGACAAATGGATTAATGGTTGGATGAATGGCTACAACAAAACCCAGCTCAAGAGAGGGAGAGAAACAAAGCCAGCTCCTTTTAAATCATGCTCCTCATTTCTGGCCAGGGACCCCTGGGCATCCCAGACCTAAAATGCAAAAATGTCAGCAAGGAATACATGTTTTTTCTCATTATTTTCTCTAGCCATGTGCTTCCACGATGAATTTTAATAGTGAAAGTAGTTGAAGGATGTTCATTTTATTAAGTATCGAGTCAAAAAGTCATTTTAAAAACCAGCCAGTTGAAAGACAGACATCATTCCTGCCATGTTGAATTCTTCAGATGGGGCCTCACATACTTAGCCCCTGAATGGAAATGTAGGGAGCTTGCAAAAAGGCACATTTGAAGAAGTAAGCACAGAATCTTGCCATGTTCCTGCCTGAATACTAACAGATTAATAAATTAAGCCAACCCAGGCCTGCACAATGCCTACCTAGACATTCAAATACTATGGCTCCAAGCCTCTCAGCCTTATCTGCATTCTGGAAGCATAACCTGAGCCTCTGGCAAGCTGACTCCCAAGAACTGATCTCTTGATACTGAGATGGCAAATGGGGTAATGATCTCAAGCCTGCCCCATGGCTACGGGGCATGCCATTCTATGCCCAAAGGATGCCATGTTTCCTGCCCTCTTCCTGCCCTCTTGAGTGACCATGTCCTGCTGTGTCTCCTATCTACCAAATGCATCCCTCAGAGGTCAGGGAAGCAGAGGCCAATCATTAGCAAGAAAGGTTTCTTTGTTGGGAAGTCCCTTTGGATAGGGACATCGGCCAAACTGGCCACATGAAGCTGAGGACCAGCCATGGTGCTCCAGAGGGAAGCAAACAATGATATACAAACTTTTTCCACCAGCCTTGATCCTTAGAGAAATCTGTTTCCAGATGTGGCCTGTCATCGGCTTCCTACTGAGAGACCTCAAGGCGCCTAAGCCATGTTCTATACCATTTGGATCATCTAACACAAACAGTGTCTAATGACATTGACTCTCAGTTATCCAGAAGCTATTCATTTAGTGTGTGGGTTAGTCAGAACCTCAGCTCCCTCTTCCCCCTATGGCTGGCCTGGTCTTTACTGTTATCCAG